>VMDO01000842.1:0-251322 GCA_007922755.1 Pedetes capensis
CTGCTTGACATTCAAGGGCAAGTTCTACTGTCTCTTTTGACATGTAATTTGGTCTGAAGTTCAAGGGCAAGTTCTACTGTCTCTTTTGACATGTAATTTGGTCTTTTCTTTTTTTCTTGTCTTTTAAATTAACTTTTTGCTTCCTTCTTGAATGGTATCTTTTATGTCATGCCACAACTCTTCTGGTCTCCTATCATTTGTATCTAATGCATTAAACCTATTTTTGAGGTGGTCTCTGAACTCAGGTGGGATATACTCAAGGTCATACTGTGTCTCTCCTATACTTGTTCTAATTTTCTTCAGCTTCAGTTTGAACTTGCATATGAGAATTTGATGGTCTGATACACAGTCAGCACCTGGTCTTGTTTTGACATTTTGTGTATAGAGCTTTTCCATCCTCTCTTTCCACATATGTAGTCAATTTGATTCCTGTATGTTCCATCTGGTGAAGTCCATGTGTATAGTCTCCGTTTATGATGTTGAAAAAAATATATTTGTAATGAAAAGGTCATTGGTCTGACAAAATTCTATCATGCGATCTCCAGCTTTGTTTCTGTCACCAAGACCATATTTTCCAACTACTGAGCCTTCTTCTTTGTTTCCAACCTTTGCAATCCAGTCACCAGTGATTATCAGTATGTCTTGATTGCATGTTTGATCTATTTCAGATTGCAGAAGCTGATAAAAGTCTTCCCTTTCTTCATTTATGGCTTTAGTGGTGGGTGCATAAGTTTGAATAATAATCATATTAACTGGCCTTCCTTGTAGGCATATGGATATTATCCCATCACTGACAACATTGTATATCATGACAGATCTTGAAATGTCTTTTTTGATGATGAATGCAACCCCATTTCTCTTTAGTTTATCATTCCCAGCATAGTAGACCATATGATTGTCTGACTCAAAATGGCCCATGCCGGTTCATTTTAGCTCACTGATGCCTAGAATGTCAATGTTTATGCGCTCCATTTCTCTTTTAATGATTTCTAATTTTCCTAGATTCATTCAATGTACATTCCATGTTCCAATTATTAATGGATGTTTACAGTTGTTTCTCCTCATTTTGAGTCATGCCACCTCAGCAAATGGGGGTCCCTGGGGCTTTACTCCATTTCCGTCATCACGGTAGACTCTATTTGGAGGAGGCAACTCTTTCCCAGTAGTCTTTTGAGTGCCTTCCAACCTGGGGGGCTCATTTTCCAGCACTATATCTGACAATGTTTCTTTGCTATTCATAGGGTTTTCAATGGCTAGTTGTTTCGGGAGTAGTTCACCAGGTCCTACTCCCTAGTCTGTCTTAGTCTGGACGCTCAGCTGAAAACCTGTCCACCATGGGTAACCTTGGTCATATCTGAGGTACCAGTGCCAGAGCTCTCGGCCTCATCGCAACACATAAGCCCCCACAGTGCGGCAAACTGACAGATGTGTAGGGGGCTTTAAGATTAGGATGAGCCTAATTATAAAGCAAGATAATTTGTAAGGCTTTTTGTCCATAAATTTTACTGCTTAAAACCAGAAACTAGCAAAACTAAGTTCTCACTCTCATGTCATTACTAAGAGAAAAGTTTTGCATACCCCACCTAATATAGAGGAGGAAGCTTGTTAAATTTCCAAAACAGTGACATGAGGCTTCTGTTGTGCTGTTTTAATTCTGAAGTTCTGTCATTTTTACTGATCTTTTTCTTAACATAGTATCCTTTCTGTTAATTAACTATACACATTTCTAAAATTTGAGGATAATTCAAATTTACGGTCAAGAATCACCTATTTTTGTTAGGTGCTGTCAAGTCGAATCCAATGCACAGCAACCACATACACAATAGAATGAAACACTCCAACACTGTGCCAAGCACACAAACTTTTTATGATTGAGCCCATTGTTGCGGCCAGTATGTTTCTTCTCATTTTGAGTTGTGCCATATCAGCAAAAGGAGGTCCCGGGGCTTTACTCCATTCATATCATTAGAGCCAGCTCTACTTTGAGGAGGCAACTCTTCCCCAGTCATTTCTTGAATGCCTTCCAGTCTGGGGGGCTCATTTTCCAGCACTATATTTGACAGTGCTTCTCTGCTATTCATAGGGTTTTCAGTGGCTAATTGTTTAGGGAGTGAGGTGCTGGGTCCTTCTTCCTAGTCAGTTTTAATCTGGAAGCTCAGCTGAAACCTGTCCACTGTGGGAGGACCTGCTGGTATCTGAATATTAGTAGCACAGCTTTCAGCATCACAGCAACACAAAGCCCCCATGGCATGACAAACTGACAGACATATGGAGGAAGAATCACATGGGCACAGGAAGTATTAACTTATTTTCTCAATCATATTTGCTTTCGTGTTTGGTGACATTTTTATCTAATTATAAGTTGGAAGAAATTATAGAATAAGTGTGCCTATGAACTATATAGGAACTATGCTGCCTCATGTCCTACACTACACACTTCAGAAAGGTATACTGTAGTTATTCCATACAAGTTGAATGGGTAAATAAATGAATTTACACTGACTCAGTAAGAAAATGAAGGGAATTTTATTCACAGTTTATCAGTTCTCTTTAACTGAATAGACTGGTCAAAATGTGTTTCACTCTGATGTCCCTGACAATATAAAAAGCTATGGAAAAGAAATAACTGAAAGCAGAAATGAAAGTGGTAATTGAATGGTTGCTGTTGTTGTTAGGTGCCAACAAGTTGGGTCTGACTAAGAGGGATTTTAATGGCTGGTTGTTTTGGGATTCTTTTGGGAGTGGATTGCCACATCCTTCTCCCATTTTTGCAGTGCTGGGGAATGAACCTGGGTCCTCAGAAAGTGTAGAGCAGCATTCTACCCAACTAAGCTAAACCCTACTCCACTGGAATGGTTAGCAGTATAAAATCTCAGATGACATTAAATTTGTCAAGCATTTTAAAAGAAATGATGTTTATCAAAAGGAACATGGGAAAACCCACTAGATTCTCACAGCAAATACTTCAAATCATAATACTTTGTACTTTTCATCAATTTTACACAATAAATGCAGTACTGTCTCTGGATAAATATTTGCTACATTTATATACATTAAGAAATTTATTACTTTTCCTAACAAAGTTAGTACTGCAGTCCCAGTAGTACACTAAAGAAAACAAAGGGCTTGAGAAGTTAAGTCACCTGACTAAAGTCATATACTTAAAATTAGAACCCGAGATTGCCTGGCTTCAAAATCTATGCTCTTAATGTCATGGTGCTTTGGAAACTATAAAGAATAATTCTATTAGAAAGCACTTACCTTAACCTGTAAATAATATATAGCCATTACATTGAAGAATAACAACTGTTTCACTGAAATATTAAACATAAAAGAGAGAAACACAACAAATGTACTTACGCATTCCTGAGCACTCTCTATCACCATCCCATACATTAGAAACAGCATGTCCCGTGAGTAGGAGGTTAATTAAGCTTTGGCTATTAATATAAATGAAAAAACAAAACATGAATAGAACTATTCTTTAAATCAAGTAATTCCTATGGTAAGGGATAAAGTGATGACTTTTTACATTAATTTATGTTGAGAAACAAAGTTAGAATAAGGATTCTTACATTTTCTATTTTAAATACCTAGACTTGCTAAATGCATCATTAAATGTACCACTACAACGGTATCTATTATATATAATCACACAAATTTAACCTCTTGAGGCAGAAAGGTCTAAAAAGGAGGACTCATGTACAAGAGTGCATTCAGCTATCATTGTTCTACTGATTTTGGTAAAAATAAGGTATAAAATGCTTGAGAGGAAGGCTGGCCCCAGAGAAAAATGGGATTGTTTTTTCCCCCTCAAAAATTATTTACAAATAGGTAGGGATGTTTTTGTTGTCATTAGGTGCCATTGAGTCGGTATATGACTCACAGCAACCCTACATAAAATAGATGAAACACTATTGTCAGTGCTTCTCTGCTATTCACAGGGTTTTCAATGGCAGATTGGTTTTTGGGAGTGGGTTGCCAGGTCGTTCTCCCAAGCCTACAGCACCTGGTGTGCCCAGGCAGTCTCCCATCCAAGTACTATCTAGGTCCGACTCTGCTTAGCTTCTGAGATCTGACGGGATCGGACGCCACAGTACTATGTCTGCAGGCTAGGTAGGGATGTACTTAACTCTAATTCAAAATGAGTAAATTTCATCTTTTAAAAAATTTTCTAAATGAAATATAAAGCAGAAGTTGTTAAAATACCTTCCCATTATTATCTTAAAATACTTGTCACAATGCATGCAATGCATATATAACCCTAAATTGGAAGTTAACATTGAACACATAAAGCAAAGCAATGCATGAAGTATAAGACTGTTCAAACCCAAGCAAAATTACCTCAGTCATGTTTTATCTTCAGTCCAATTCTTAAAACTCTATAGCCCTCAGAGATAATACAGTTGAGTTCATTACCTGCCATGTCCATATACAGGATCTATCAAAGGTTCACTTGCATCTTCAATTTCATTTTTTATGTTTTCAATGCCCTAAAACAGAAAGGCATTGACTAAATTTAAAACCTAAAGTGCAAATTATGGGCAGCTTAAAAATTGACCAGTTTGTACTATAAATTAATAAAGCACAATTCTTTAAGTAACCTTTCTTCCAAAGAATTACCCAGACTTGTAGTAGGGTTGCATTTGAAGTAACTATAAGTTATTTCAAAGAATATCTTTTATTTTCTTTCATAGGCTCTATATAAAGGACCCCCCACCCTCACATGTCTGTCAGGTTGTCATGCTGTAGGGGCTTGTGTGTTGCTGTAATTCTGAAAGCTATGCCACTGGTATTTCAGGTACCAGTGGGGCCACCCATGGTGGGTAGTTTTCAGCTAAGCTTCCAGACTAAGACAGACTAGGGAGGAGGACCAAGCAGCCCATCTTGAAACAATTAGACACTGAAAATCCTATAAGTAACAGAGAAGCACTGTGAAATATAGTAACAGAAAATGAGACCCCCAGGCTGGAAGGCATTCAAGAAATTACTGGGAAAGAGTTGTCTCCTGCCTCTTCAAAGTAGAGCTGGTTTAATGATGGGAATGGAGTAAAGCCTCTGGGACCTCCCATTGCTGATGTGGCAGGACTCAAAAAGAGAAGAAACACAGTGGCTGCAACAATGGGCTCAAACATAATAAAAAGATCGTGTGCATGGCACAAGATTGAGTGGTGCATTGTTCTGTTGTCCACAGGGCTGCCATGACTTAGTGCTGACTCAATAGGACCTAACAACAACAACATGTAACGGACACTAGTAGGCTCACAGGTAATAAATGCAATAGTAGTTAAAGGGGCACAGAGAAATATTTAATTTTTAAGATGGAGGAGAAAATTATTTAATATAAAAATTGATATTCAGTAATTTTATACTAAGTTAAGTTAAATCCTAATATAACTGCTAAGGTAACTATTATTATTTTAGGTCATTTAAAAAACTTATTAGTACCAAATTTATAGACCCATGAGTTTTGAGAGAGATAAATTTAAAGACCCAAAAGGTACAACTGGTAAGTAAGAAAGTAGAAAGTTTACTTCTGACTGTACTTTCCTCCGAATACTGGTAATTCAAGCATGTATTGACAAAATAAAGTGCAAATTAGGAGGGTAGGAAGTTTCTTATTTTCTTGAAAATCAGTTTTCTGATACTTTTTAATCTCCCCAAAGTGAACCCAAATTCTGAAAGTTCTAGATACTGGACAAGTACAAGAAGACCTACATATTTTAACCCTACTAACTCCAAAATATCACCTGCAGCCATACCACTGTGGCGTCTCATCCCCTCAGATCTCAGAAGCTAAGCAGGGTTGGACCTGGTTGCAAGGTTGCCTTGGATGCAAGGCTGCCTGGGAGCACCAGGTGCTATAGGCTTGGGAGAAGGAACCAGCAACCCACTCCCCAAAAACAATCAGTCACTGAAAACCCTACAAATAGCAGAGAAGCACTAACAATACTGTTTCACCTACTGTACACAAGGTCGCTAAGTTGGACACCAACTCAACGGCACCTAATGACAACTTCAAAATGACATGAAGTGCCATTCACTGTACTACTCACCTAATTTAACCACTGCTTCTATCATATTATAGGCCATTTCTAAGAATTAAATAGACAATCAACAATCAAAATATTTAATGATTAACTATTGTATAGGGGAACAGAGAGGTATGTGATCTTGCATTTGCCATCATTGTAAATAAGAATACAAAGCAGGGTTGGAGAAAGTCAAAATGAACAACAGTCACAAGTGACACAATTACTGGGGAGGCAAGGGACATCGTTTCAAAGAGAAACTCAAGGAAGAACAACTAGTATGATGATTTGTTTTGCCAAAAAGGCCAAGACAGAGGCGGTATCAAAAGTTTTGACCATAAAGCTGGGCACTGTGGCCCACTCCTATAATCCCAGCGACTCAGGAGGCTGAGGCAGGAGAATCATGAGTTTGAAGCCAAAGGCAGCTTGTGCAATTTAGTGAAACCATGTTGCAAAATAAAAATATGGCTGGGGGTGCAGCTCAGTGATACAGCATTTCTCTAGAATGTGCAAAGCCCTGAATTCAACCCCTTAGTACTGCAAAAATAAAAGTCTAGGGCATAAAAAACTAGGAGAATCATGAATAGTTAAGAAGAGTTCATAAAAAATGATTTTAGATACAAGCTCTGCTGCTATTTCCAACACCTATCCCACTACCAAGTATTGTTGGTTCTTATTTATATGTAATAAGTCAGATATTTGGTTGATTTATTATTTCTAAAAATGTTCCCTTTTCCATTCTATTTTCACTGACCTGGTTTAGGCTTCTACTATAATACCTACTTTTCGAGTTTCCCTGACTCTAGACTTATATTCTACACACCAAATCTCTTCAATACAGATTGTCATCCAAACTTAAGGTAAAAAGATCCTGTGGCTCACTGTCTAAAGTTTTATTGTATTCTAATTTTGAGCAAATAAAACTTACTTTTTGCACAATACATAAGGACCTTTATATTTTGAGCCATCTTTATATAGTTGTCCAAACTCACCTTTCAGACTATCCTTCCAGTATATTGTTGTTGTTAGACTGCAGTAAAGCTGAACTAATTATAGTTCCCCAACCTATGTAATACCCCCAAAGTCCTTATTCCTTTGGACTTGTTGCTCACACTTGGAAAATTTTACAATAGCATTTCCATATACAAAACTTTTATTCATCTATTAAGTCTCTTGTTGTTAGGTGCTGTTGAGTCTGTGTCCAACTCATAGTGATCCTATGTACTACAGGTGAAACACTGTCAGTGCTTCTCTGCTATTCATAGAGTTTTCAATGGCTGATTGTTTTTGGGAGTGGGTTGCAGGGTCCTTCTCCCAAGCATACAGCACCTGGTGTTCCCAGGCAGTCTCCCATCCAAGTACTAACCAGGCCCAACCCTGCTTAGCTTCTGAGATCTGATGGGATCGTAGCCACAGGGCTACGGCTGCAGGCATTAAGTTTCTACATCCTTTACGTGGTCCTTACTATATAAAGTTCACCTTTTATTTCACTCAATAAACCTAGGCATGTCTTCTATTTTCCTAACATGGTTTGTACATATACAAATATAAATAAAATATAATGAATAAATAAGAACCCTCCAAACCATGGCCACGATGGAATTATTAACATGTCATTTTTTACAACACTGAATTGTTGTTGTTGCTGTTAGGTACCATCGAATCGGTATCCGAGTCATAGCGACCCTCATAGGGTTTTCAACGGCTGATTATTTCGGGATTGCCTTGGGAGTGGATTGCCAGGCCCTTCTCCCATTTTTGCGGTGCTGGGAATTAACTCGGGACCTCAGAGACTGCAGCGCAGCGCTCTACCAACTGAGCTAACTCCCAGCCCACAACACTGAATATGAACCATTAAAAGAGTATATCTCAGAAGCACAATCCCTAGCATATAGTCAATGTTCAATCAACATCTGTCAAAAACAGTGTGATTTCGACATGGTATATCTTGTAGGATATTCAACTGAGAATAACAAGCTATAAGAAATATGTGATTGGAGGAATGAGTAGGACTGGAAGTGTACATATTGGAAGTACCCACACAAAGGTAAGCAGAGAGAATAAACTATCTATAAAAGAAGCATATAGGACCAGGGAATGAAATTTCTGGAATACCAAAATTCAGAAGGGAGAAAGAGCAGGAGATAACATGTAAAGAAGGAAATAAAGCTACTGAAGAAAACGATGACAATGACAACAATGAAAAGGAATTGTACAACATAATAAGACAAAAACTAGCACAATGATGTATCAGATAAGTCAAGAAAAAGAGTGGGGATAAGAATTTCCAGAAAGAATTAGGAAGTCAAGTGCCAGACATTGCTAAGATCAAAGAAAATAAAATTCAGAAGAACTTACAGCATTTCGTAATTACAACATTACTGATAGCTTCTGCAGTCCAGAAGAACAGAGGTGAAAATAAGACTGAAAGTGGATAAGTAACAAGTGAATGGAGGGGAAATAAGAATTAATTCCTTATTATCATCCTTAGAGACTTTTGTTCTGAGATTTAGAAATAGTAGAAGGAATAAAATTACTCATCAAAGCAGGAAAAAAATTGAACTAAACTAATAAACAGGACAAACAGTGTCATCTTAAACAAACCTTTGTCAGCAACACAGAATAGAGAAAAAGCAATACTCCAAATTTGTTTCCCCACATCGAATACTGGTCCAAGACAGCATCTTTTAATTCTGACAAACTTCTGAATGATCTTTTTCTGGGAGGAAAAAGGAAGCAAATATTAGTACCACGGTGAGATTTAGTGCGTTCATAAATGGGAAAAATTTTAAATTATCTTATACCTTAAAACATACATATGAACAAGAAATTTTGTTAAGTGTCATGAATTTTCAAATAAAAAATTAGCCTTTAAAAGCAAAAACTATTGCTGACAACTACCACTATATATACTATGTACCACTAAGATAGACTGTCTACTTGATAGGGAATCTCTTCATCTCTTAGGTGCAACACCTACTACCAATAAATTCTTCAATACTATACAGTTGTTCAGAGAATAGAGTAGCCCTCCTCAAAGAGGGGTTTAATAACTAAGAAAACTTTTAAAGTGTGAAAGCTATTTAACAAATATCCGAATGGTAAGGCTATGGTATATACTTGTGGCTTCTTTTAAAAGAAAGCATTAAATTTCAAAACAAATGTCACTATAATTCTACCAACACAGCCACCCTTACTTTCCATTTTGTAATGGAAAAAAACAAAACAAAACAAAAACTTACATGCTATAAATGAAAATATGGGTGCTTTTAATGAAAATTTACAGAAAGCTTATTTTGGCAAATAAGAATTCCAATATCTATCCCACTAGAAATCTTTTTATTCATTCAGGAGAAAAACATTAAGGTAAAATGATCTTTCCATTGTTAACAATGAAAAGGTTTTTACTTTTTTTGAGAAAGTATACTTGGATAGTTAATTTAGGACTTAGAATAATGAAATATATATATATATACACTTTTTTTTTTACATTTGAAAATTAAATACTCTAGCAAGGGATTTAAAATTCATGTTTAAGTAATACAGTACTATCTAAGAACCTTTCCACAGTATGAACAGACTTAAAATGGCAATGTGTCCACAAGGTAAGTATTTTAAATGTTCCGATGTTACTTACTGAATTAATGCATGAAATCGCTCAAAGCCAAGCTCTTCGACAGCCAAGGCAGCTATACATAAAAGACACTTTTCAGCACTACACACGGCAAATAAATGACACAAGATACACACAGCAGGATGTAAATACTTTCAAGCAATCAAAACTTTCCCTACTTCTTTACTCCCTTAAAATTCTCAGTTTATTTTTAACTTAACTGTAGCATGAATTCTTATTTCAACATCTTAGTTACCATGGTTATAACTAAAATGGATATAATACTGAGAATGTAGAAGGGTTACTAAATACCAAACATTTCTTTTCAGTTCAGTTATGCTAGGATACTTTGCAAAAATAGGAGAAATTACTGGCAATTAGTGCTTCACACATCATTGTCTTGTGTCCTGCACTTTTAAATAATCTTATCAGTTTATAGATCCAAGTAAAATTATCATAGCTAAGCTTCCTTCTTACTATATAATCTTGAGGTTTAATGCTTATTAAACAAATGTGTATAAAAAGGCATAGCACTGAAACTACACAGGTTCAACAACAGCTTTGCTTCCTCACTTATTGGTGTTAACTGGCGAGATTTCAGCAATTTAAGATTATGTTATTAATATAGTACAAATAATTTTAAAAAGTCTAAGGAAATTGAAGAAAGCATTTTAAACAAAGTTGATGTTCACTGAGTGCCTTACCAAGTGCCAGACCCTCTGCTAAGTGCTGTGCATCTCTGACCTCATTTCACCTTCTCATCTCCATGTCACAGAAGAGGGACCTGAGGCACAGACAGAAATCCTCCCAAGAGCACCCAATAGTAAACAACAGTCTTAGCCCCAGGGAGATTGACTCTTTAAAAGTAACTGAATCAAAATGGCTGCTTTATCACACGGAACAATTTTATATGTATTTCATAAAGTAAATCTTAATACTTTCAAATATAAATTCTCACCAGTGAATAAAGGAAACTGATTCATTGTGAATTCAAAGTCAAATTTTTTTTATGTGTAATTTAAAATACCACATCATGCTAGATTTTCAAAGCCTAGTTTTAATTTTCAAATGTTTCAAATTTCTTTTCAAAATCTTTAGATGTTCACATGGATTAATTTAAATAATCTTTTGGTGCAGGAGAAACAAACTGAAATTGAACCTGAGTTTTCACTACTGCGAACAAGTGTGCATTAACAAGCCAAAAAAGTACACATCACAAAAGCCAATGGAATTAATGTTTGTATAGAATGTAATGTTAATGACAGGGAAAAACACTTCCCACTTAAAATTTCAGTATAAAATAAAAATTCTACCTAACCTTTTCCAAATTATACTGTTGTACAATACTCAATTCTCCCAAAAGTTTTACCAGGTATACTAAGAAAGTAGGCATAAAGAGTAATTTAGAGAAACGAGGCAAGCAAAAGAAAAAGCTTAGCAGGCAGGGATGGCAGAAAATAAAATACAAGAAAAAGAACATAGCTGGGAATAAAGGAAAGAACAAGTAAAATAGATTGTTACATGAAATAAAAATTTTAGTCTAAGTTCAGCTCATCTGTCAATATCTGAGATAAATTCTCAAAGTTCCAGTTAACAGAATGTTTCAAATGTATATAAAATAAAAACAGATTTCAAATATGGTTTCATGTCAACTTTTCAGAATGAGGCACAAAGTAAACTGGAAAATTACTACAACATGTTTTTTGGAGGAGAATTCAATATAATATGCCCATCTGAATTAGTTACTGATGTAACAAAAACTTAATGCATTATGAGGCCATTTAATTTAGAGCAATTTAACCTATCACTAAGAAATGTACACTATATTTTGAAATAAGCACATAGTATCCTATTAAGATCTTAATGGAAAATGTTATGTAAAAGATCTATTTTCTTACATTAATCATATTAGTATATAGGTTGACTTTCAGTACATATTCTTTAAAACATCCTTTAACAAACTCAATTATTCCTCTATACTTTTTTTTTTTTTTCCTGGTACTGGGAGAGGAAACCCAGGGCCTCGAGCATACTTTGCAAGTTTAAAGTCTATCTTAAATCCCATGTTTTACTATCATCCTTGTGAATATTTTTCACTTGTCTTTAAATGTCACTATCAACTATAACAATGTTAAATTCTTTTTGAAAGGCTATGTTTGAAAGGCCTGAAAGGAAACATTGCTCAATTGCTGAAATTTTAAGAATTCTTTGTTGCAAATGTGCTATTAGAATTTGCCAGGCTCAAGATATTTTGACTGCAAAGGTAGAAGAAAGAAGACAATGACAACACAGGGAGGCAACAGTGTCTTATAGAAAATCCTATATGGAAAGCAAGATACATATCACAAGCAATCAAAATGAACTTGCTAAAAATCCAGTATCTGATTTTTAAAACATAATTTCTATAGAGATAATTCATGGATTATATATAGATAGAATAAGTTGCTAATTCAAAATAAGCACTTGGGATGACCAATTACCAAAAATCACCTGCTAGTAAGATTATATTCCTCAGAAGCAAATCAGAAAAGCAACTTTTTTATCTAGTTTCCATTCTGCTGGAAGTCTCCATTTTACTGGTAGTTTTTAAGTCAGTCACATAAGAATTTTCAAAGGCTAAAGATCACAGAGTATTTAGTTTTTAATGAATGACAGTAGTTGTTACTTAGATACTTTAGAGAGAAAAATCATCAGTCAAGGTATGGAAAACATAAGACATAATTAAAACATAATTAAAATTACCTTAAAATAATCCACACATATAATAATGTCCAAAAAGTTCAGGAGCAAAAAAACAGCGTGTAATTAAGAAAAATGTCCCCATCTTTGCTCTAGAAAGCAACTAAAGATATTTAACAGATTTAATGATGTCAAAAGTCCCTTTTATCTCCATTACTAAAGAAAAACATTAAGGCATCTGAAACATGGCATACAGATTTAAGTTCTTTAAACTTTCTAAATCAGAGTTTTAATATTCAACGGAGATTATTATCAAGCAGATGTTAGCTAGGATGTTTTTTAAAGCATATTTTAAGAGATAAATGTATTTCCTTTTTCCTAAAAGTGTAGTATCTTCTAGTCATTATAATAATTTAAAGAGAAATAGAAAATATTAAGGCTCACTAAGCTTAGGCTAGAAAAAAGAAATTACAAAAATTAAAAATATTTTCAAACTTCTTGATAGTTTTATTAAAACAAAAGTATAAGAAATTATTTCAGGAAATAAAAATGTATCTTACAAGAATGTTCCACTTGGCAACTAGATTCAGCAGGACTCCCAGAAATACTAGCAGTCTCCTCAGTGGTCCTTCCTCTTAACCATGAAACCAAGCAGTACGATCCAGAGTTGTCAGAACAAGCACTTTCTAAAATATCACATAAGGTATGACAAAGGAGTTCCTTCTGCTCGTCCTCTAAAAATAACCAAAGTATAAGTTTTAATGGTTTTCATTGGTAAAAAAAAATCCTGTCATGAACAATATTAAGAATGCCTTGACATGAGGAAAATTAAGCATTTTAAGAATGAACAAAATCCACAACCAAGAGACTGTAAATTACTCTTTAGAAAAACAAATGTCACCACTTTAAATATTGCCATCAATTAGAAAAAGAATCCTGAAAAATGCAGAATTAATTTTGAGAGTGACTATGCTACTTAGAATAATCTGATGATGATCATCTCCTTCTTAAGATGCCCAAGTAGCATTTAAGCCATGAGGTTTCCTTTACTGCAGAACTTAGTGCAATGCCAAGGCCCACTGAAAAAACTATTCTCCCCCTCTTCTGAATTCTAATGTCTTTGACCACAGGAATAAGAATAATGAGATAATACATTGTCAGTTCATATATGACCACAATCCATTACATTAGCAGAGGCCACTGCAAAATAGAGAAGCCACGGACACTGTATTGCAGTGATTGGAGCATTAGAATTTTGTTGAAAAGACCATATTCAGACATTTCTTTCTGGATATTAGCCACCCTCCCTTTTCAAGTAGCGTTTCCCTTCAGAAGTAGTACGGCTTTCTGAAACTTTCACATAAAGCAGGTAAGATGTGTATACATTCTACTTAAAATTTTATGACACATGGAGGTTTGTGTGTCTAGTGGATTCAAAGTTCTTTAAAAGCAGAAACTGTAGCACTCATTTTATAACAGTTTTTATGTCATGCTTTCTAAATTTTTATCAAAGTGAATATATTTTTGAGCAAGAACTGATAAATTTCATTAATAAGTTCATGTTAACAAAACTCTCTTGAATAGTTTACTAAATTTTTGCATTTTAGAAAATTACATATTAATAAGAAATATTTGACCATGATACCTTAACTCTTACATTCAAAATTCTATTTAAATTCTAAGTAAATTCTATGATCATGGTTTATAATGGAAGCTGTTATGTCCTTACATACAAATCTGGCATTATAATATATCCTACCTTCTTCCAGAAGTTATTGTGAGGTTCACATGAAATTGTGTAAATGAAGGAAAATCTTTGTAAACTGTCAAGTGGAATGCAAATGTTTGTTATTATCACGTAGCATCATATATCTCTGACTTACTCATGTAGCAGACCCTACGCCAGCTTCATTTGCAATTTAATTCAGAATTATTTGCAGTATTTGAATTGTGTAAGGCATTATATTAAAATATGCAGGAATACAAAGATAATTCTGAGCTCCTGACTCAAGCTAAAATAAGATCAAAAAAGTAGAGCTTTTTCTGGTGGCACATGCCTGTAATTCCAGCACTCAGGAGGCTGAGGCAGGAAGATCTTGAGTTCAAGACTAGCCTAGGCCTCACAGTAAGTTCTAGCCCAGCCTCACTACATTTGCTACTTGGCAAGACTTTATCTTCGAAGGAAAAAAAATCAGAAGTGACTACTCTTTATGGCATACTATCATCTAAAAGTTCTGGGAAATGTACATTTTAGCAAGAGGCCAAGGGTTTTTCTATTAGTTACAGTACCCTTATATCTCTTAGTTATTAGGAAAACCAAATTTGGAAATAAAACATTTTAACATTTGGAGTCACTATTCATAAAACTTTCTGAAGTATTTAAACAATAAACTCCAGGAAAAAATATCCCATTGGTAGTTTACTTTTTAAGACAGATAATTAAAATTAAAATATTGACAATGAATGCTGCATAGATCAGCTTTAAAACAGAGGATGGAGGAAAAGTTTTAAGAGATGGCTATCGTACCTGAGCAATCTCGCCAAGATGACTTCTCAGAAGAAAACAGAAGCTTCTTCAAAAGAAATGCCTTTACACAATTAAAGCAATAATTAGAATGCATTATAAACATACATCATGTCATCCTTTTACTTTAAAATGGGAAAAACTAATTTGTACCTCCTTTCTGATCTTTTGAATAGTTTTACAGAAAATTTCAAATGGTTTCCCTTCATATTCAACAGTAACTGCATAGTTATTTACTCAGAATATGGTAATATAAGCCTTATTCTGGATCCATAAGATTATCCATCTTCAAAACATTTTCTGATAAGTAGAACTGAAATAAATAATACATAATTGGAAATTACAGAAACGTACTGCTCCATTTACAAAGTGAAGGCCCTACTAAACAGGAACAAGTCTAAATTTCTTTTATGTTTCTGGGAGAAATCTAAATACAAAAGTGATTCTTCTCTGCTTGCTTTGATCTGTGATGCAAGAATACCAGTATTAGAGTTATCAATTTCTCATAAGGACCTCCTAACTTCCTGATTTAACTCATAAGCTACAAGACTCAAAAGAAAAATTAACTGACTTTGAATATCTCCCTTCAGTAAGTCAACTATGTTACACTGGTTACTTGACAGAAAGCAGTTGAATGTGGTAATGCTGCCTTCTCAAAGTGTAGTTCACTTCACTATGTGTTTAAAATGCAGGTTCTTAGGCTCTGTCTATTGAATCTGAATCTCTAGGGCAGATCTGAGAAAAGGGAGTTATTAGGATGACTCTTCTTCATGTGTTCGAAAGTATTAGAGTAGAGTAAGAGGACTGCTTTTCGTCAATCAAATTTAGGTTTGAATCCTGGATTCATTACTTTATTAACTAAAAATAATAACAGTATAAACTTTAAAACATTGTTGTGAGGATTATGAGTACCTCACACAGTACCTGACACCTAATAAGCAATCAATTCACAGAATATTAACAAAAACTAAGTAATATTCTAAAGTACTCATAAGGAAATGAAAATTATAAATTATAATAGAGTGCTACTGATTTTTTTTTTCTTACAATGCCAACATAAAATGGAGCAGTATAACTTGTTACAAAATTTTGGAAGTGAGGTAAAGACACCCATTATTCCAACACTAATATAATTACTGTTGGCATTTTGATATACACCATTTCCTTCCAGTCTTTTTTTTTATACCTGTTTTAACAAGTGAGAATCATGATGAGTATATCACATTTTCTACTTTTCTGTTCTTCTAAAGAAATTCACAACTGGTCCGGGTGCGGTGGCACACGCCTGTAATCCCAGCAGCTCAGGAGGCGGAGGCAGGAGGATTGCAAGTTCGAGACCAGAGGCAATCTGCGTAACTTAGCAACACCCTGTCTCAAAAAGTAAAAAATGGGCTGGGGGTGCAGCTCAGTGGTCTAGCACTTGCAGAGCATGCAAAAGCGAGGCCCTAGGTCCAACATCCAATACCGCAAAAAAAAAAAAAAAAAAAAAAAAAAAAAAAAAAAAAAAAAAAAAAAAAAAAAAAAAAATCACAATTATCATCACTATTTGTTGATCAAGCTATCAAAATTCACTTAACGATTATTTCACATTTGAGTTATATACTGTATATTAGGCTGTTTGCAATGTTTTTGCTACTGTAAATGAGTTTTTTCTTGAACATAACTTTTTCCGTATAAAGGATTTTTTAAGATTCACAGAAGTACAACTATCCATCAATGAATCTAATAATAGTTTCAATTATAATGTAAAATTTGTTTCCAGAATCAGAACATAAATTTGTACTAGATGGCAGTTTATGAGTGACCTAGCATCATCATCCCAGATATGCCAGATATGCACTGGCAATTACAATTAGAAATTTAGAGATTTTAAAAAATAAGAAACAGAATCAAGTTACAGTTTTATTTTCACTCTCTTGGAGTCCCAGTGAGAGTGTCTTAATTCTTTTTTTGTCTAATATCACTCCACCTGCTACAATTGCTATCAACTTCACCACTAGGGTCTTAAGTGTTTTTCTAACCAATTAGTATTAAGTTATTTAACTAAGAAAGACAATATCTCCTTGCTAATACGCCTGCAGCTATATCACCCTGATGTCCAATCTCATCAGATCTTGGAAGCTAAGCAGGGTCAGGCCTGGTTAGTACTTGAATGGGAGACTGTCTGGGACTATTGGGTGGTGTGGATTTGGGAGAAGGACTCGGCAGCCCACTCCTGAAACAATCAGCCACTGAAAACCCTATGAATAGCAGAGAAGCACTAACACTGCCAGACATGGCACAGTGTCGGGTAGTGTTATGTTCTGTCGCTATGAATTGGACCTTACTAAATGGAACCTATCGGGCTGGGATTTAGCTCAGTTGGTAGAGCGCTGCGCTGTAGTCTCTGAGATCTCGAGTTCAACTCCCAGCACCGCAAAAATGAGAGAAGGACCTGGCAATCCACTCCCAAGGCAATCCCAAAACAGTCAGCCATTGAAAACCCTATGAGGGTCACTATGAGTCGGACACCCAACTCGATGGCACCTAACAACAACAACAAATGGAACCTAACAAATATTTACTGCAAATATTTTTCAGAGCTTAATGTAATCTTTACTTTTAGAATGTTAATAGTACATTTATTTCTGATTTTCCTACAGTTAAAAAGTCCAAGAATATGCTTGGTACATAGTATGAAATGATGTAAACTCATTTTTCCCCATAAACTGCTAACCAGTCATATAGATGGCATTTATAAAATTTCATTTTATTTCACCATTGATCTTAGCTTCTTCTTTACTGTGGTATGTGATAAACTCTTGATAAATTGTAATATGTAACAAGAAATATGAAGTATCTATTTAGTGCCATAATTAGGTCTATTTTTCTAGAAGCATCATGTTCTAAATTTTATAGTTTAGAAAAATTAATATTTGAAATACTTTTCTTGTTACTCTTAACAATTTAGTTTTGATGCTTATATTGAAATACTAATATAAATAAAATTATTTTATTGATTGAAAAGATTTATGTATCTCTTCAACTGAATCACTATACCCCAAATGTCCATAAGGATAAGGATAGGTTTAGGCTTTTTTTGTTTTTGGTACCGGAGGGTTGAATCCAGGGCGTTGGGCATACTTTGCAAGAGCTCTACCACTGAACTGCATCTCAGCCCCCTTTCTAAAATATTTTTGAGTCAGGGTCTCACTAAGTCACACAGGCTACCTCTGGCCTCGAACTTGCTATCCTCCTGCCTCAGCCTCCTCAGCTACTGGGATTACAGGCGTGCACCATTGTGTCTGTCTAGGTTCAGGATGTTTACCATGACAGTCATTCCTTACAATAGTATCTATGCTATCCCACTTATAAAAATAATTAGCATTTTTGAAATATACTGAATTTCAAGCTCCTGTGATATACTTGTGTTTACATTAATGGGATTTCAGTAGGAACCCTCGATTATTACTGACCAAAAGAGACCATGTTGATAAAATCTAATTTATATATGGAAAGAACAAGGAAATCTACAAATTCAGATAAGATATCTCCTGGTAACCAAATTTGCTTCAGTTTCTCAGTATGACAGCTACAATGATTAATTTATCATTAAATCTCATTCTTCATATTCAGTAATTCTGAGGCCTGAGACAAATTTTTCTTAACATTTTAACAATTTCACTGATGCAAAAAAATCAACTTTACCCTTTAAAGAAATAAAATCATGACCTATAAAAGACATGTTTTGGAATCCCAAGAGGAGATTGCTTTTTCCTCTAGGGAAACACATATTTAACGTAATAACATAAGTACATTTAGGATATTGTTTAAGAAACATTACTTTGCAGCTAATAGTTCAGGAATGAATTCTTTCTGCCCAATGAATAATATGTATATCACATTAAAGATGTATTTTCAAAACTCAATGATTAAAAAATAAATTAACAGCTTCACTTATAACCGTTCTGAAGTTATACCACTGCAAGCAAATCTGTAAGATGAAAACGCTTGAGTTTTAATAATGTACCAGTTCATAGAAACGAGTCTTTGAAATTCAAAAAAATAACAAGATTCAAAATTCGAAGAGGGATTTGGAAAAACCATATCTTCTGTGCAAGGAAAATTATTTTTGAAATTTTTGTCTGAAATCAACTGCTATTAATTTTATTTAGAAAGGCCAAAGCTATATCCTAAAATAGTATATAATGCCAATTTATTTTAAGCATTTACAAAGTTTTAGGCTATGGAAATAACAACTCATCTTCAACTTTTTAGGCACATCATTTTTTACAAAGAACAAATGAAAATGGAGGAATTACTATGATTGTACCTATCTAGTATCTACTTCATCAAATGTTGTTACTCAATAGAATCTTTGTATTAGACAAGGGGTCAAGATCAGTAATTCCTAATCTTCTGAAAGTCTGAAACATTTATTATTTTTCCTTGAAAACAGAATCAAAATGCTATTGCTATACAACTCATCCATGTTTGGAATTCATTATTTTAGATATTTATAGAAATTTACATGAGCAAAAGTTAAGAGTTAGCTGACCATATCTCATGATTATATAAGAGTACAAACATTAGAAAACAAAAATCTAAATATGAAACGTTTGGATATGACCCTCAAAGGAGTCAGTAAAGTAGTCTATGTTACCTGAACAGGTGCAATAACAGCACAGGGGCCACCTTCAAACTGTTCTAATGCAGATCCCTCTGATTCACTAAACACAAACCCTAAAAAATGAAAGCAAGTAGCAGAGATTAAAAATATAATTCAAATAGCAGCTATAAGAACGTTTTATGTACTTTGTCTTGAGAAAGGTCACTTACCACAACAGCAAAATAGCTACAGGTTATCATGTACAATGTTTCTTAACTTTGGAGAGGATCAAAGAATGCTCTGGAAAAAATCTATGGAACCAAAGCTCCTCCTCCCAAATATGCATACACATTTGCACATGTGTGCACACATAAACACAGTTTTGTACTTAGAGACCACTCTAGGAAGATAAAGTGGACTTGAGTAAAAGGATACTAAATCTGACATTTGCTTGTTTTATTTATTGGTGTTGGGTATTGAACCAAAGGCCTTGTGCATGCTAAGCACATGCTCAACCACTGAGCTACACCCCAAACCCCAAACCTGAGTTTTAAATAATGTGCTCAAAGGAAGATCAGAGAGTCTCTCGAATTCAAAAAGAATTTTTAGGACTCTTTCCAAACAGTATCTTTTCATCATTTCAATCTTTGAGACATGTTCCACAAGTTAAAAAGTAAATGGCATGCTCTGTCTTAATTTAAATATTATCCCACCAGCATTAACTGGTAGTAGCTAGGGGTATTTCTGAGGCACTGAGGTAGAAGTCAGGAGGATCCAGTTATTACCTGGAAACCTTGGGAAAGCTATTTTATCACTGTAGGCCTCAGTGTTCCTATTTTTAAAATGCTAGCTTTCAAATTCAATTTGCTAGGAAACTATAAATTTCACTAATGTTTAAAATTCAGTCACTGGAGCTGGGGACCATGGCCCATGCCTGTAATCCCAGCGACTCAGGAGGTTGAGGCAGGAAAACTGTGAGTTCGAGTTCCAGGACTGAGGCAGTACATGCACTTAGACTCAGTCTCAAGGTAAAAAATGAAAAAGGGGGTTGGGGGTACAGCCCAGTGGTAGAGTGCTTGCCTAGCAAGTGTGAGGCCCTGGGATCCAGGCCCTCAATACTGAAAAAAGGAAAAAAAAATTTTTTTTCAGTAACTTGGCCAACCATTTAACGAACACCAGATAATATACTGATCATCTTTGCATGACCATCACAATCCCTGGTCTAGAAGGGTCAACAGTCTAGCTAAATACAGACATGTTGTTGTTGTTGTTAGGTGCCGTCAAGTCGTTATCCAACTCATAGTGACCCTGTGTACAACAGGGGAAACACTATTGTCAGTGCTTCTCTGCTGTTCATAGGGTTTTCAATGGCAGATTGATTTTTGGGAGGGGGTTGCCAGGTCCTTCTCCCAAGCCTACAGCTTCTGGTGTTCCCAGGCGGTCTCCCATCCAAGTACTAACCAGGCCCAACCCTGCTTAGCTTCTGAGATATGACGGGATCAGATGCCACAGGGCTATAGCTGCAGGCCCCAAATACAGACATACAAACAGATAATTACTAAAATAAGGAAGTTAAGGTAGCAGAAAAATGAAAAGTGCTGTGGATGCAAAAAGGAATGACTCGTCCAGAGTTAAGTCAGGAGAGATGACCTTGAGGCTGGTCTTGAATAGGAACTTGTTTGAGAAGCAAGGGTGGGCAAATGAAATTCAGACAAAGAAATTATCTTTACTAAAGTAAAAAGACTTATAAGAGCAGGGAAAATTGATGAATCACAGGGAAATTTAATGCTGCTGAAGGGTAGGGTGGGGGCAGGACCGAGGAGATGTTGGATGGAGGGGAAGAGGACAAGAGGCTCACACCCAGGACTCAATCTGGCAAAGGTCTTTTAGTAAAGTAGTCAGATGATCATACTGATTTTTTCCTTTTCCTTACTTGGTTGAACCCAGGGCCTTGTACATGTGAGGCAAGCACTCCACCAACTGAGCTACAACCCTAGCACCTTTTTAGTTTTTTTAATTTTGAGACAGAGTCTTGGTAAATTGTGCAGTCTGCCTCTGGCCTTGAACCTGCAATGCTCCTCCCTCAGCCTCCTGAATTTCTGAGATCACAGGCATGCACCACAGTGCCCAATGATCATATTACTAATTTTTTCCTTCTTTTTTAAAGGATCAAAATAAGAAGGAGATTGTTTCAAAAGCCCTAGAGGATGGTACCAACCTAATCAGAGCTACATTTGTGAGGAGAGGAAAAACTATTTTCAAATGATGTTTCTGAAGTAAAACTGAAATTTGATTAGCATGTACAGTGGAGTAAAGATTTGGTACGGAAGAAATTAGAGCTACCTGTGAAGTTTCTACCTTGAGACATTAGGTGATAAGAATTGAGGCAAGAATACTGCGGAAGATCCCATTCCACCCCACCTCCTCTCTCTTCTCCTTCAATCTCTCTTTTCCAAACAGCATTTAAACAAGAATCCAACATACTCTCTTAACCCTTTTTAAGGTTCCACCAGGCCAAGCACTATGACCCAGGCCAGGCACTATGGGGCAGGCCTGTGATCCTGGTGACTTAGGCGGCTGAGGGAAGAGGATCATGAGTGCAAGGACAGGGGCAGCCTGAGCAACAAAAAAGGGTGGGGGGTGCAGGCTAGTGTGGAGTACTTGCCTAGCATGAACCATGGATTCAATACCCTAGTACTGCAAGAAAAAAAAAAAAAGGATTTCACCAAAAATTCCAACCTATACTCTCTCATGCTTGTCCTCTCAAAGGCCCCTAGTCGTCTATATGTACTCTCTCAATGTTCTTACCTCACAATTTACTCAATCTATAGTAACCTGGCTTTTAGCCTATGACTATACCAACCTCATTCTCATCCAAGTTCATCACTGACCAATACAGGCTACTTTTTAAGTCTTATTTAACCTCCCAGAAAAATCACCTAAAATGAATGATGACCACAACTTCTGTCCTTTGGACTTTTGTCCCCTTTGTTCCATCTTTTCTTTTTCTATTTTTTCTTACTCTCTCTGACCAGCGCCGTTTAAATGCTGGTGTTCCCCAAGTACAGGCACTTGGACATATGCTATCTCTCCCTCTCTTTCTCTCTCTCCCTATCTCTCTCTCTCTATCTATCTATCTGTATGTTTGTTTTTTTCATTCTTCCCTGGGAATTTCACCTACTCCCTGGATTTCCATCACTGGTGATAACCAGGTCATTTCTGAATATAGCCCCGATTAGAACTCTGGACACATATAGCGTCTAAATTCTTCAACCTGGTCCTGTACAGTCTGGCATCTGCCTATCTCTACTACTTCACCCTTTGTCATTCCTCTCCTGAACTTGCAGGCATGCAGAGCTTCTTTCAGGTCTTCAAATATTCCTGCCTCTGCCTCCTGAGTGCTGAGCTAATAGGTGTGCACCACAGTGCCTGGTCTGTTTCTTCACCTTTGTACATAATGTTCCTTCTGCTTGAAACACTGGCTAACCTTTTCTCTAAAAAAAAAAACCTGACTTATCTTGTAGGCTCCACCCTAAGATAAAGTCCTCTTGGTTCAAGGTTCCAAATATATTGAACATGTCTATTTCTACCCCATCTCTAGTCTACCTTATAGTTCAAACTGCCATCATCCCTCACATAGAATACTGTTAAAAGTTTCCAACAAGAAAAAAAAAAATGTTCCCAATTCCTTTCCACCTCCTTCTTAACCCCCATCTAATCACCAGAATTGCCAGAATATTTTAGAAATGGGAATCAGATTTTGTCACAATGTGCTTAAAATATTTCAATGGCCTTTACTGCAACTGGAATAAAACCCAAACTCCTTTTCACGGTTTAAAGACACTGCAGGATAAACCAATCCAACCAGCCTTTGATTCCCTCTTACTTCCATTAGCTTTACGGATCTAGGTCCTTAGGACACTCAGGATTTTCCTTGGAGCTTCAATGCTTGCTGTTCTGTCTGTGTCAAACATTCTTTTTCCTACTCTTGTCATACAGCTACATCTTTCTTATTCTTCTTTAGATGTTAATTCCTTGACAATATATTTCCTGATAAATTATCTATGTAGTCTCTTCTATCATTCCCCAGCAGTTCAGTATACATTATGATCTGGGACTATACTGTTAATTTGCCTTGTATGTATCTTGCCTGTTTTGACTGCTGTTTTCCCACAGTATGTTGCATAGTTATTGCTCAATTACTGCTTGTTGAAATTTTGGGAGGGAAGGCAATGGTGGTGTTTGTTGCAAAGAATGTCAAGTTCAGTTTCAAAAACATGAGACAATCACTTAGCAACATCTAGAAAAAGTGGAACTGGGGAGTGTTTCATTTTGTTGTTCATAGGGTCACTGTGAGTTGGACTCAACTCAATGGTACCTAATAACAAGAAAAAGTGGGAGATAAGGGTGTGGAGCTCAAGGCAAGATTTAGGATTAGAGACAGCAATTTGGATCATCTGAAACATGTCAGTTAAAGGGGATGACAGCATGCACAACAAAGATAATGAAACTGAGAACATTTAAAAAGTGAGCAGAGGCTGAGCAAGCAATGCAAAGTGATAGATTAGCCAGGCACAGTGGCGCATGCCTGTAATCCCAGCAGCTTGGGAGGCGGAGGCAGGAGGATCGCAAGTTCGAGACCAGAGGTAGTCTGCGTAATTTAGTGAGACCCTGTTTCAAAAAAAAAGTAAAAAAATGGACTGAGGGTGCAGCTCAGTAGTCCAGCACTTGCAGAGCATGCAAGCGCAAGGCCTGGGTTCAACCTCCAGTACCACAAAAAAAAAAAAAAAAAAAAAAAAAAAAAAAAAAAAAAAAAAAAAAGAAAGAAAGCGACAGATTAGAAAAATAGGTAAGAGAAAATACATTGAGATTCCAGAAATGAAAAATCAGAAGCAAAGAGTAGTCAGCTGTCACAAATGCTGCTGAGTAAAGACATAAATTAAAATACTGGATTAATCACATTACTTGAAATACTAAAAAAAGGAAATTTAGAGTGCTGGAGAGAATAGTCAAACTTTAACCCTTTGACTAGCATTGTGAAAAAGTGAGTGCATAAATTTGACAGAAAATCAAGAAAGTGGCAGAAAAAGGTATTCACAAACTCATAAATTCCAATTATTTTGCTAATCATGTTCTTGTTTTTTTCATTGTAATGAAAAGTTTCTGGAAATAAAGTACTTACTGTCATATATTTTGACTTGAAATTGGTAGTCCAAGAGTTAATGGATTAAAGTGTAGTTCAGATTAGAAGGAGAAATAGCAAAATTGGACTATTCATCGAACAAGTTTAGCAGAAGAGAAAAAGGACAGCTTGAAAGGTAGTTGGATAAAGTAGACTGAAGGGTGTGGGTTACAAAAAATATTTTTAAAAAAAGGAAGGAAAAGAAAGAAAACGAGTGATTTATGTGGAGAAAAGTAAATTTAATGTTTCCAAGTCTTTTAAGGGGGCTGAGAAGCCCAGCATGGTGGCACACACCTGTAATCCTGGCAACCCTGGAAGCACAGGCAGAGGGGTCACAAGTTTGAGGCCAGAAGCAGCCTGTATAACTTAGTGAGATGCTGTCCAAAACAAGAACACAAAAAACCCCACAGCCTGGGGTGCAGCTCAGTGTAAAGTACTTGCAAAACATGCGTGAGGCTCTGAGCTCAACCTCCCAGTACCACAATAAATAAAAAATTAAAATAAATAAAAAGAGAGTATAAGCTGAAAAAGTATAGTGTGGCAGTAGTATACCTGGTTCTAAATATGGTCCACAGATGACTTAAAAGTGCTAGAGACCCTTTCAAGGGGGCTCACGAGAGGTTAAAATAGTTTTCATAATAATACTAAGACATCCTTTGTCCTTTTCACACTATTGAGATTCACAATGATGGTGCAAAAGCAATGGTAGGTTAAACTGCTTATTCCTTGGTGTATATTAAGGCAGTGACATCAAACTGTACTAGCAGTAGTTATTGTGCTGATAATCATCATCTTACAAATACACACAGCCAATTTAACTTAAGAATGCTCTTACTGATATAATTAAACTACTAACTTATTAATTCTAGCCCTTACATGCAATGTCTTTTTTCTAAATATTCTGTGTGATAAAATGGAAATTATCCACAAAATACTAGTGCTACATAACAAAGTATGATGGTTTATAGTTATCTCATGGAAAAAGCACATGTGTAATTTTTGAATTGCAAGGCAAACTAGCTGCTTTTTTAACTGGAGTGCTTTATTTTTAATACCTTGAGAAACTATTGATAAACTATAATTACTCTGACTTGAGTATCTTGCAGACATTTTCTCAGAAATTAATCAAGCCAGCATGGTATTGTCAGGGAAAATAACTGATAGTAGTTTAGCCTATTTTAAAATTTCAAGTTTCCAAGCAATAACCTGCAAAACTTGTATATACACCTGTGAGTTTAACAGCTTCTCTATGCTAAAAAAGTGTTGTGATATATCAGGTACCATGGTGTACACCTGTCATCCCAGCAGCTTGGGAACCTGAGGCAGGAGAATTACAAGTTGGAGGTCAGAGGCAGCCTATACAACTTAGTGATACCCTGTCTCAAAATCAAAAATATGAAAGGGACTGGGGGTGCAGCTCAGTGGAGCACTTGCTTAGCATGTGCAAAGCCCTAGGTTCAACCCCTAGGACTGGGAAAAAAAAAAGTGTTCTGATAAGATGAGTAGTGACAGTAACCAATGTGACTTGATATTAGGTAATGAAAGACACTAAATTTTATAAGGTTATTGTAAATCTGTGGACCCATAATTTCCAAATCACCAATGTATGATGTTACAAATTAGTGAACAGGTTAGAGATCCATTTAACATACAAAAGAATTTGGGTATGGTACTGCACACCTGTAATCCCAGCAACCTGGGAGGCTGAGACAGGAGGATCACCAATTCGAGAAGCAGTTTGCGCAGATTTTCAAAACCCTGTCTCAAAATTTAAAAAGTAAATTTTAAAAAAGGGGGCTGAGGGTATAGTTCAGTGGTAGAGAGCCCTTGCCTAGCATGTGCAAGGCCTTGGGTTCAACTCTCCAGTACTGCAAAATAAGTAATACATACATTGTTGATGTTAGGTGCTATTGAGTCAGGTCCGACTCATAGCAACCCTCTGTACAACAGACGAAACACTCCCTGCCACTGTGCCATGCCCAGCACTATTGTCAGTGCTTCTCTGCTACTCACAGGCTTTTCAATAGTTGATTGCTTTTTAGGAGTGGGCTTCCAGGTCCTTCTCCCAAGCCTGGTCTCCTATCCAAGTACTAACCAAGCCTGACCCTACTTAGCTTTTGAGATCTGACAGGATCAGATGTCACGATTGTACAGCTGTAGGCAATACATATAAATAAATATATAAATAAAATAATAAAGTAGAAGACAGGCCAATGGATTTCAATTTAACAGTAGAAAAAGTTCATTGATTCTTCTTCAGATTCCATATTGCAACCAACTTCAAAGACAATATTAGTTGTTGAGTTTTGATGTGGTATCAAAGAATAATAGCCATCGTTATTTGAAAAGGCTATTATAATACCGTTTTCAATTACATATCCATGTGAGGCCAGATTTTCTGCATATACTTCAACCAAAACAACATAACGTAGCAGATTTAATGACTAGTCAAATGTAAGAATCCAGCTATCTAATAAGCTAGACATTGTAGATATTTGCAAAAAGGTAAAATAATGCCACAAGTCTTGTTAATGTTCTATTTTTCATAATGAAATCCTTAATAATTGTTAAGAGTATAACAAGATTCTGAGTTTAAAAAACTTGAAAGTGCCACTGGCCTAAGCCTTTAAGTTAAACATATAGGCAAAGCGGTAGTGTGTTATTTATTGAGAGTAAGGGGGAAAAGAAGAGCAGAGAATTGAGGAATACACTAATTCTGAAAAACAAGAAAAGCTGACAAAGATAAAGAAATAAGAGAAGCAATGATGGCTGGGCTAGGTTTAATTACTTCACCTGTATGCATACTGGATACAATTTTCTCCAGTAGTACACAGCAGAGTGGGAGTTAGATGATAGCATGAATGGAGAACTGGAAATAAGTAAGATGGATGGAAAAAATTTAATAAGGACAATTGACAACTAAGGGTGCTGGTTAGCACATTAAGACAATCAAATTTAAGGTACAACCTAGGAATAAGAGGTGAAGCCAAGAGATCTTCACTGCCCATTGGGAATAAGGAAAAGGTCCTTGGTGTTGTACCTAAGTGTAGAGGAGAAATTAGGCTCTGCAACAATTTCAGTGTATGTAATAAATATGAATTAGTACTAGATTCTAGCCTTCATTTAAAACTCTAACAATGTAATGCAACCTTCAAGATCCACGGGTGGAGCTTATAGTTAGAACTACATCATAGAGAGTTGTTTTTGTACTTTGGATATTAAAACTCCATGGAGAGAATTCTAGCCAGCAATATTTCATGCCAAATTCTGCTTAATTGCAGGTTATGTGTTTGAATGTGTTCATTGATAATGTCAAAGGCTACTAGAGCTGAAAATGAAATAAAGTCAGCCAAACAGAAATTAAATATCTTGTCCTAAAACAAGACTCTGCTAGATAGCCCTTCCCTGTTGTTGAGTTTAAGTTCGTTAAGACATAAAATTACTTTTCTTGTCAAGTATTTTCATACACAAATTATTTCTTTAAAAGGAATTTACTTATCACAAAATGGCTAATTTTTTCCTAACTAGATCTGAAATTACCCATCTAACAATTGATCCTTTCTATACAATTTTGAAGCGCATTTCACAGTAAAGTCACAGAACAGTCTTAATCAGTTTCATAGCTTATAACTAATTTGAACCTGAGTCATGAATGTCTTTGCAATTTTCCAAGTTCCTTATTTTCACATCTTACTAAACATATATGCATTATTCACACCAGTTTGACAATTATGGCTTCTAAAATTCTAGCATTCCATGTAAACACAAGGTCATAGAAAGACTTATTTTCACTATTACAAGTCAGGTGATCTTGGCTGAATCAAAACTAAAGCCTTACTCTCCTTAGCTAAAATATTATAATAGTTACATCCTTTGCTATTTCTCCAGGTTGTAAGAAATAAGATTTCCAAAACCTGTGAAGCATAATACAAATGTACAGTATCATGTTAGACAGTTTTTAAGTCTCTGAATAAAACTACATTATGTATTAAAAGTATTAAGGAATTAACTTTGTCATATGTTCTTATAATCTGTGAATTTAAAAAAATTGGTTAGGTGAAATATGATTTAGGTATGTTGGAGAAAGGAAAAACTCTACTTAGAAATAAAAAGCTTCCAATAACAAAATATCTGAAATAATGTAATCCATAGTAGTATCCTCACTTGGAAAGAAAAGTTAGTGATACTGATATAACATTTTATTATTTTAGTATAGTGTTAAGTCACATTATTAAAAATACTCAAAATTTAGAACTTTTACTCAAATTAACTCCCAATATGTTTTATTCTTACATTTTTAACTGATCCTTCACTTTTCCTAAGTTACGTAGAAAATCTCATTTTTCCTATTATTTAATCAAGATAGTCCCCTCTCCCTAAAAATCTAAAGTTGTAGTTTCAATCAATTATAGTCCTCCCTGCAAAACATACACTGGCCTGCTACAAATAGCAAAACTGAGTTTTTCCCATTCTAGCTAATCTTTACTTGAGTCAGTAAAATAACCTGAAGCTTGGAGGAAGAGAAAAAACAGGTTCTGAGAATTTGTGATCTAGAGCAGGGATAAGGATAGGCAAACTACAGCTTTTACAAATGACATTTTGGAAAAGCTACACCCAGACTATGGATGCTTTTGCTGCAAGAGCCCAGAGGAGCACTGGAAAGAGAAAGAAGGCCA
Source organism: Pedetes capensis (assembly GCA_007922755.1). Classification (NCBI taxonomy): domain Eukaryota; kingdom Metazoa; phylum Chordata; class Mammalia; order Rodentia; family Pedetidae; genus Pedetes; species Pedetes capensis. The sequence continues at coordinate 29,295 of VMDO01000842.1, forward strand.
CCTGTCCTTTATGGAAAGTCTACCCAACACTGAGCTACACAATCACATTGAAAAGAAACTAAATTCCTAATAGGTCATGTTTTCACTTATAAGATTAATACTACTTCTGTTAGATCTGGATGATTCTTATTTTGGTTCTGCTGAGATGTGGTCAATTTGACCACCTCCTACCAACTTTACTCCTACCAACTTTACTATTACCATCCTGATCTACACCACCACCTTTCCCCTAAGATTACTGCAGTTGTCTTTTGTCTCATCTTAATGTCTCACATTGTCTACTTCAGTCTATCCTCAACCACAGCGGCCACACAATCTTGTAAAAACTTGTCAGATTCATGTCTCTTTTGCCTCAAACCTTCCAATGACCCCCATTTCATTCAGGACAAGAGCCCAAGTCCTCACACTGACCTAGAAAGCCATATACAATTTGGGCCATTATATTTCTTCCATCTACTTTTATTATAGTCCCCTTCCTTCCCTTACTCCCTTTCCTGCCACATGAACTTCTTTCCTGTTCCTTGAGCAACAGACCAGGCACATTATGCAGTATGACCTCCACAGTGGCCCTGTTCTCTGCCTACAACACTTTCTTCAGATGTCTGCATGACTAGCTCAGTGACACCAAGTGTTTGCTTAAATCTCATCTTAATACTAGCCCCATCCAGGCCACCCAAGAACTCCTTGTTCCCTCACCTTTGAACTACTGTATGCGTTTTAATGTGTGCTATATTTATTGTCTTCCTTCCCTACCCTATCAAGTCTCAACTTCATTGGCCTGGAACACTGGGGTAGTTTGTATGAAGGAAAAATGTGGTGCTAATCAACTAAAGAAGAAAAAAAAAGCAAAACACAAAAAAACATGTTTTTTTTTCTAAAAGTACTACAGGCAAATGTCCAAGAGGAAAGCAGACAGAATAAATTCTGAAGTTTTAAAAAAAGCCAATGTCAAGCCTTTAAATTAAGTGGCTTATTGTTTTGAAATAAAAACTGGACAAAACAAAAAAATGGACCCAGCATTTTTTAAATAAAAGGAATGTGCAGAGAATATCTAAAAATGTCAATTAGAAACTTAGGTGCCACTCTTGCAGCTTACTGTTTTTAACAGTCATATCAAGATAGTTCAATATGACCAGTAAGTTTAATTTCATAAAAGTATTATCTTTAGCTATAATTTTGTATTTATCCTAAACATTTACAACTATATCTTGCCTCCAAATGACTGAGATTGCAGTTGTCAACTCAAAGCAGTTATCGACCACGAAATAACGCCAGGGTTGATGTCACATTACTAATGCAGCAAAGTAGTGTCTTGTGCCTTTCTCCATAATCCCAAATGACTGCCTCAGCGATATTTAGCAATGACATCTAAGAATAAAGGAATGAATATAACCAACAACAAATCAGAACTAATTAAGAGCAACCCCTCCTCCACATACATTTAGGGATAACAAAATATTTGGTTGCCTTAAAATCTCAACCAATGTAAGACCTTGAAGAATTATATATAGATCCACAATATACCTAGCTGCACTATCTTGGAGAAAGAAAATCTTTTAGTCTAAAATAATATTCTTTGAACTAATCTTTAATCTTGTTAAGGGACTTCCACATCACTAAAAGGTCACTGGCAGAGCATTCTACTATGTCCTTATAAACTTCTATTTAGAATAATGATTATCCATCAAATAAATAATCTCTTATAATTACCAGGACAAAATCACAATGATTTTTGGCTTAGTCCACAACTTAAATGCTTTGTAAATTAATGTAGCAAATAGCTACCATTTACTGAGGTTTTATTGGATGTCAGCTATTTTGCTAAGCGCCTACATGTTTTTATAATATGGCCACATAACAACCCTATAAGGTTGATGTGAACCTAGAACCCAAATATGCCTATTTCAAAGACTATGTTCTTAACTATTAACAGACCTGCCTCCCTTAATTTTCATTGAATTTGCACTACAGCATAAACATAAACAAGACTATTACCTTACCCTATACTGTAACATGCTTATATAATTGTTGACTGATTTCAGTGCTAGTAAATTTTTTCTTAATCCTTTCTGGTTGTGTGTATTTTAGAGCTATTCATTTTGAGAATAAATAAAAGTGGGAAGTCTTAAAATCTGCAAATGCTGGTATCTAAGATTTTAGAAAATATTAATTGGCATAACTGAATGGTAAGAAGAGCTAAGCTGAATACATGTGAGTTTTAGAGACGCAAAGGACAATAATGAAAACAGCTGTATTAGGAATTGGGAGACTTGGAATTACCGCCTGGTTCTACCAACTTGTGTGATTTAACCTTCATGACACATTTTTTTCTTATTTGGAAAACAAGAGTGATGTATTTAGTCCAACTTGCTATAATAAATCATCTTTCTAATTTTACCAACTCTTAGACATGTCTAAAAGGGAAAAAGGTATTACTTAAATTCTAAATTTTTGTTACAAAATAAACATTTTGAGATTTCAATTTACTATGCCAAAACACTGACCCAATTCTTTGAGAATAGGTGTTCTCTAACTATAGTTTTATATACACACATTAATGGTCTTTCTGACTCCAAAGGCTGTGCTATTAACCTCACCATATTTTTTTCTAGTCACCTTAAGTCATGTTTTAGTTGTGTTTTACTATAAAACGTTAGAATTAGGGATAATTTCCAGTACAAAGCGCCCAGTGCAGAGCCTGGTACAGTGCAGGGATTCGATAAATAGTTATTTTCATTCCACCACTATTTGTATTATAAAACTTCTTATATAAATAAAAATCCTGTCTGGGTAACATTAGACCAGCTGTGATCCATATCCCTTTTTAACTGTAACAGATGCTATCAAAGACCATCTCAAAACCGCGATACTTTGGCTGACACTTTGTAGCCAGCAACATTGTGTTTATATTCAGAGCACGGCGCCTCATCACTGAATTACAATACAAACAACAAAACTGCTTTCTGGCATTAGCCACCTTGACTTTCCTGTGCTCTCCCCTCCCTTCAAAAATAGGCCAAATATAAAGCTCTGTTGAGGGGTAAAGATGCAGAGGGCCAGAGCACCCACTGAGAAACTGACAGGAGCGCAGGGGTGTCACGCACTGCAGCCCAGCAAGGGACCCCCGGCCTCTTCTCCCCAGCGGGAAAGCAGTGAGGAGAATGGCAGAGGGGCTTGGGCTGGCTCTCTGAGTGGGAGAGTGGTTACAGCTGTCCACCGATCGCTTCCCTCCCCGCCCCCCAAGGCAGGCAGGGCGTTTCTAGAAAATCCAGTTTCAGCGCGGAGAGCACGGGCATTGGGACTGAGCGCAGGGCACGCGAGGGGCTGGAGCGGGAGGCACCACAGCTAGACGCTCGCAAGGCAAAGGGAGCGGCGGCTGGAGGTGACAGCCCCGCCAGGGTACCTTGCGTCCAGCGGCAGAAGATGGTATCCGAGAGACCGGGGCTGCTCTTGGTGCCCCACACCAGCTCCACCAGCTCTTTAGTCAGTTCGGACATGATGGGGTACCGGCGGGCGGGTCTTTGCTTTCAGGACTCCTGCCCCGGCACATAGGGAAGGGGCGACTCCCGAGGCAGGGGCTGCGGGACAGCGGCGGCAAACGCGTCTGAAGGTTAGACCCGAGGGGGGCGAGGGAAGGCAGCGCTGCTTGCAGGGACCGTGCTCGTCAAGCCGGGTCGGAGAGGCAGCTAGGAGTTTCCCGTACCGGAAGTGGCTCGATTTCCGGCTTCCCTTTAGCTCCGCCTTCCCCACGGAGGGGCCAGCGAATCGCTCCCGGAAGCGGAAGTGGGGTGGTGAGAGAGACAGCTGGGCATGGAGGTGGCAGGTGTTTGATGTTGGGAGCACTTTGGTGGGTGGTCACTTTTGTACCCCCAGGGGACCCCCGAGGATGTCGGCCAATTTCTGCCCTCTGGGCTTTGCTCCAGTCTTCTTGGAGGCTCTGAGGCCCAAGTTCTAGTGCATAGAACATGAAACCATTTCTTAAAGTTTGTAGTATTTTGCAAAACTAGCACCATAAGTCCATGATTGAGACACAGAAAGGTAATGTCCTTACCTGAGTTGGAAGCGGTCTGCGTCTGTGCCTTTATAAATCGTAAAGTGGAATCTACCAGTACTTGAAATACCTGAAAAATACGGCCTGTTAGTGCATTAGAAATAACTGCCAGCAAGTTACAAAGCTATTTGTAGTAAAACAGGCACAAAGTAACATGTTTGTAAGTGGTAAAGTGTTTTCATACCCAGTTTTTGAGACTTGTGAAGTGTATGGACAACACTTGAGTTAAAGACCGCTCTTATTCATTGACCAGCATTCACTTTAATTTATGTCAAGACCTTTTATTTATGCCATTTAAAAGGAAGAGAATTTATATTGCTTGACCTTTGAATTTAAAGCGGAAGGGCAAAGAATGCCTTTTTAAAGTTTGTGTTTTTTGTTTCTGGAAAGAAGCACTGATGTATTCTTTGAAAACTATTGCTTTGGGATGCAATATTGCATTGTTAGGAGGCCAGGCTTTGGGCCATACAGACTCACATCCTTAGATTATGCATTTACTAGCAAGTTAATCTACTCTCCACCTTGGCTTTTTTCTTTATAAAATATAGATAACATATTTTACGTATTGTAAGGAGTAAAAGGAAAAATGCATGCGAAGGATTCAATGTCCTTCCTGGCACATGGACGATATTCATAAAACAAACGGTATTAAGAGCTTTTGTAGGAATTTGATGCAACACCAAAGTTTTGTGACATTTCATTTCATAAATGTTAGGCAAAGTATACATTAGTATAATAATAATAAATTTAAAGTAAGGAATCCCCCAACTTCAAAAACATGCAATTTTGTATAGAAAAATGCCTTTGCATTGCCTAATTAAACTGGGCTGGGATTTAGTTCAGTGGGTAGAGCGCTGCGCTGCAGTCTCTGAGGTCCCGAGTTCAATTCCCAGCACCGCAAAAATGGGAGAAGGGCCTGGCAATCCACTCCCAAGGCAATCCCGAAGCACTCAGCCATTGAAAACCCTATGAGGGTCGCTATGAGTCGGATACCGACTCGACGGCACCTCACAACAACAACAATTAAAATAAACCCTTAATTTAAAATCATCCACTAGGCAGAGAAGCACATGCCTGTAATCTCAGAGATTTGGGGAGAGGCAGAGGATCCAGAGTTGCAGGCCAGAGGCAGCCTGTGCAATTTAGTGAGACCCTGACTCAATTAAAAATAGTAAGATTTTTTTTTTTTTAAAGGACTAGGGCTGCAACGTAGTGGTAGAGCACTTGCAAAGTATGTAAGACCCTGGGTTCAACACCCAATTACCATAAAATAATAAAATAATAAAAATTATGCAGGTTGAAAATAAGAGGGTTTTCCTAATTTGTACATTATTTCCAACTTTAGCATCCTTTCCTGTAGTTCAAGGATATTGCTCCAAATGTGTGTACTATATATCTGTAGCCTTCCTCAAGATTTTTTTATTCTCTTTAGAACTCCCTTTACTGTATTTTTACATATCGAATCTTTTGTTTCAAGAGAGTATGCATTATACTTTGTAATAAAACTTTCTCCAGTGTTTACCATCTAAAGTAACAATATAAAATTGCACAGTACCTCATGTGTTACCCACTTATAGCAATTAGTGTTGTCCTTGTATTTGCAAAAAATTACTTACACTTCTGAGATATAAATTCATACATACTAAGTTCTATTACTGATAGTTCTAGCATAAAGCCTTGAACTTCATTGGATCTCAATAAATATTTATCAAAGGAATGAAACTTGTGTGTACTGGAACTTAAAAATTCGCTGTCTTTCAGGAGGTGAGACAGCAGGGGATATAGTACTGATTGCTTTAGTTAAATATCTAATATTTGCTGGTTATGATTTACATAATTCTCTCACTGTCTAAAAGACATAAAAGAGGGTATATTCATAGAGCCCATAAGTGATAGACCTCTGAGTTCAGAGGTGTTTGCCACATTTGATTTCTTCAATGTATGGGAATATTAATGGTGTACTATACATAATCTGATATCATATTTTTGTTTCCATTAATATACAGAAAGTAGTCATAGACTTAATTACATATGTATAAATATACAGAAAAGGCTATACTTTTAAAATATATTTTTTTAAATGGAGAATTTCTTGATGTGTGGTTTTTCTTAATTTTCAGGCAAATTCTTGGGTAGACATTGATCTGGATTTTTTTTCACCTTTACTTATTTAATTTATTTCTTTTACATATTTTTGCAGTACCTGGGAGTTGAGTCCAGGGCCTCACACATAGTTTTTGCAAGTGCTCTACCATCAGGCTGCACCTCCAGGCCATTTTTAATGTTTTTATTTTGAGACCAGATCTTACTAAGTTATTCAGGTTGCCTCTAGCCTCAAACTTTTAATCCTCCTGCCTCAGCCTTCTGAGTTGCTGGAATTACAGGCGTGCACCACTGTACCCAGCTGCTTTTCACCTTTATATTGTTTCTTTTTTGTAGTGTTTAAAGTTTTTTTAATTAGCAGGACATTTTTAACAAGTAATATTTGGTTAGTATTAAGTTATTTATGGGCTTAATTATTTAGTTGTAATATTTAAATTATGAACTTGTTTTAAGTATAATAGAAATGCAAATATTCATTAAAATATTTTATTCAGTAATTTTACAGTAATAAATATGTAGTACTTCACAGGAACAGAATTACTCATTATCAAACCCTAGCAGTTTTTAATTATTTTCTTTATTTTCCCCCTAATTTTCCTGCTAAATAAAAGCACAGTGGCTTGGTTCCTGGAAACTATCATGAAAAGGATAATTCTCCAACTGGAAACCCTCATCTGCTATATTAGTGTATTTGTATTACATCTTATCAAGGAACAGTCAAACCTTTCAAAAACCCACCCAACAATAAGATTAATAAATTCTAGGCAGGTTAGTAAGACAACCCTATACACATTTTGTTGATAAACCTTATTAATTTATATGCCCTCTGCCTTCCAGTAAAAGCACAAATCTGATCAAATGAACAAAACTTCTTTTACATCATCCTAACCTCACCTCAGCAGGATAATTTTCTTGATGAGCACATTGGGTCCCTTTCAAACACACTATGGTGAAATGTAGCATAATTTCCCCGAAGCATTTTCACTGACATTAATACATGATGGAAAAGGGTTCCATCATTAATTACTAGGTTGTTGTTAGATGCCGTCCAGTCAGTATCCGACTCATAGCGACCCTTATAGGGTTTTCAATGGCTGCCTGTTTTGGGATTGCCTTGGGAGTGGATTGCCAGGTCCTTCTCCCATTTTTACAGTGCTGGGAATTGAACTTGGGACCTCAGAGACTGCAGCGCAGTGCTCTACCAACTGAGCTAAATCCCAGCCCATAATTGCTAGGTTAAGTAAATTTAAACAAGTTGTTCAACTCTCCAGGAAGGGAGATTATATTCAGTATTGAAAAACATATATGAATTGTTTATGAAGATTTTCACATAGTTTGTTTTTGTTGTTAGGTTCTGTTGAGTCATGTCCGACTCATAGTGACCCTCATAAGGTTTTCAATGGCTAATTGTTTCAGGATTACCTTGGGAGTGGATTGCCATGTCCTCCCATTTTTTTGCAGTGCTGGGAATCAAACTTGGGACCTCAGAGACAGCAGAGCGGCCCTCTACCAACTGAGCTAAATCCCAGCCCCAGTGGTTAGGGAATCAATGATATAATGGAATAAACTTTTGAATGGAATTAGAAAATCCAAATATTATTCTCTACCTGGGCACTAACTATGACCTTGGCTATATCACTTCACTAGTCATACCTTGGTTTCTTCATTTGTAAATTAAGAGGACTAAATTTAGGTATGACGGGCTGGGATTTGGCTCAGTGGTAGAGCGCTGCGCTGCAGTCTCTGAGGTCCCGAGTTCAATTTCCAGCACCGCAAAAACGGGAGAAGGACCTGGCAATCCACTCCCAAGGCAATCCCAAAATAGTCAGCCATTGAAAACCCTATGAGGGTCGCTATGAGTCGGATACCGACTTGACAGCACCTAACAACAACAAGAAATTTAGGTAATCCTGCAAGATCTCATTCACTCCAGATAATATCACTTTTATCCTAAACATTGTTTTGTATTTTAAATACCAATACATAGAAATAATGGAGGAGAAAAAAATGTTAAGAAAGAAATAGGGTTAAAAAAAAGAATATGGATTAGAGAAATACTTCAGTTTTATTCTTCACTAAGATATTGTTGTTGCTGTTAGGTGCCGTGGAGTCGGTATCCAACTCATAGTGACCCTCATAGGGTTTTCAATGGCTGACTGTTTTGGGATTGCCTTGGGAGTGGATTGTCAGGTCCTTCTCCCATTTTTGTGGTGCTGGGAATTGAACTCGGGACCTCAGAAACTGCAGTGCAGCACTCTACCAACTGAGCTAAATCCCAGCTCACTAAGATATAGAGCAAAGGAAATTATTTGTCATTTAGCATTTGTGTGAACATTATGTAATGAGGAGGTCAAATTCCACCATGTGTTTTACTCTAAGACAGGTTATATTAAGTGAGAATGTAATATTTGCACACTTGGATGTTCATGGACACCCTAAACGCAACATGAGCTAAAGCAACTGCATCTTTTCCCAGAAAACCTGTTCCACTCTCAATATGTCACGTATCAGTGAATGGTACCATCATCTACAGCAAAGCTCATTCTTTTATATTCTCAACTGTGATAGAATGGATAAACAACCTCTTTGAGGCTCAGTTGCCATATCAAAAATGATTTTATTAATAAGTGCATCACACAATGATTGTGATATTTAATAGTGAACTTTGGATGTAAAATTAATATGAACATTTAAAAAACTATTCTTATGTTAACTTTATTAATGCTTTGCACAAAACAGTGTAGAGGAGCAAAGATGGAATATGAATTATTTCTGCATTTGGACCAAAGAAAACCAGAGAAATTTGAACTGGATAGAACTTTGACTAAAGAACAGGAGGATATCTATTTTAGGCATGAAATACTATTGTGGAAAATTTTTGACATTTGTATTACTAGAGAGAGATGAGTCAGAAGTATCAGGTTAAAGAGAGTGTTAGGCACTTAATTGTGTCCTTCTAAAATCCATATGTTGATTGACCAGTGTATGGGAGGACAATCAGGCATTTAAGTAGGTAATTAAGTTTAAATGAGGTCAAAAGGAGTGGGCCTTAAGGACTAGGACTAGGGTTTTTTAAAACCTGCAGCCCTACCACTGTGGTATCAGATCCTGTCAGATCTGGGAAGTTAAGCAGGGTCAGGCCTGGTTAGTACTTGGATGGGAGACCACCTGGGAACACCAGGTGCTGTAGGCTTGGGAGAAGGACCTGGCAATGCACTCCCCCCAAAAATTAACCATTGAAAACCCTATGAATAGCAGAGAAGCAATATCAATAGTGTTTCACTTGTTGTACATAGGATCACTATGAGTTGGATATCGACTTGACAACACCTAACAACAGGATTCTAAGAAGAAAACGCAGAGAGTGATTTCTCTGTATGTACACAGAGGGAAAACCATGTTATCACATAGTGAGAAGGTTTCCCCTGATGAGCCAAGAAAGAAGATCACCTCACTTGAAACTAACCCTTTGATCTTGGACTTTTAGATTACAGGAATGTGAGAAAATAAGTTTCTGCATAAGCTACCCACTCTGTAGTATTTTGTTAGGGAAGCACTAGCTGAATAAGATGGCTCAGAATCTTAAAAACATTGCAATCTTAAATAAGAATAGCAGCTAATATTTATTGATCACCACCTGTGCTAGTCACTGTACTAGGCTTTATATGTATATTGCAATATATAACTCTCAAAACTCAGCAAAGTAGGTACTATGATCTTTTTTTTTTTCCTGGGATGTTGAATACATGGCCTTATGCATGCTTGGCAAGTGCTGCACCACTGAGGTGCATCTACAACCCCCTCTTATTTAATTTTTAATTTTGAGGCACAGTCTTGCTAAATTCAGCAGCCTGTCTCTGGCCTCAAACTCGAGATCCTCTTGCCTCTGCCTGCCTGGTCACTGAGATTACAGATTTGTGCCCTGGCAACCAACTTTGCAATAATCTCTTGAAAAGATAAGGACATTGCCCTGAGCCATACAATAAATGGATAAACCAGGTTGCAACCCCAGTTTTTTCTGATCCATGACCAATAGTGAAAAGGTTACAAACAGGTGGTTTGATTTCAGAGTCTATAGCCATAATCTGTATGCTTAATACTACTTTGTCCTTAAAAACATAAGCTTTATTTTAATAATAAAAAGGGATCATGAAGATTTTTAGCCATGGAGTGGTAAAATCATATTTGTAATTTATAATGATAATACGCAAGAAGAAGTGAAGGTAATTATTTAAGAAGAGAGCCTGGAAATGAATAATCAGTTAAGAAGTGGCTATAAAAGTCCATGAAGAGATGCTTAGGATTTGAATTAGCAGTAGCAGTGGTGATTTTGAGAAATAGCAAATTCCACATTTTAGAAATGTAATGGGTAAGACTTGATGAATTACTAAGGAAGAAAAGGTTAAAAAGTTGACATAATTAGATTTAACTACAAGACAGTGTGAGTGTGTTTGAAAATGAGTGTGTGTAGGTGTGTGAGTATGTTGCAGGGTTTTTGAGTGTGTGGAGGTGTTTGTGTTTCAGTGTGTTTCACAGCGTTTGAGTGTGATAGTGTGTGAGGTTGTGTTTGAGTGTGTGTGTTACAGAGAGGGTGGAAGTTTATGTGTTTCAGAGTGCTTGAGTGTAAGCATGAGTGTGAGAGTGTGTTCAAGAATGTGAGTGTAATTGTGTTTCAGAGTGAATGTGTGTAGGTATGTTTGAGGGTGTTTGAAAGTGAGAATGTGTTAGAATATGAGCAGGAGTGTGGTTCAGAATGTTTGCATGTGTGTGATGTGTGTGTGAGTGATATAGTTTGTGTGAGTAAGAGTGTGTATGTGAGAGTGTGTTTGAGTGTAATTATGTATGAGTGTGTGAGAGTGAGTGTGTTTGAGTGTGGATGAATGTATGTTTGAGAATGTGAGAGTGTGGGTGAGTATGTTTGAGAGTGTGTTTCAATGTGTTTGTGTGTTTGAGAATGTGAGAATGTGTTTCAGAATGATTGTGTCTGAGTGTGAATGATAGTGTTTCAGAGTGTGTATTAGTGTTGCAGAATGGTTGAGTGTGTGTGTTTGAGTGTAATTATGTATGAGTGTGTGAGAGTGAGTGTGTTTGAGTGTGGATGAATGTATGTTTGAGAATGTGAGAGTGTGGGTATGTTTGAGAGTGTGTTTCAATGTGTTTGTGTGTTTGAGAGTGTGAGAATGTGTTTCAGAATGATTGTGTCTGAGTGTGAATGATAGTGTTTCAGAGTGTGTATTAGTGTTGCAGAATGGTTGAGTGTGTGTGTTTGAGTGTATGAGTGTGAGTGTATTTCAGATTGTTGGAATGGGTGTGAATGTGAGTGAGTGACTTTGAGAGTGTGTGTTGGAGTATGTGTGAGTGTTTCAGAGTGAGTGTGAGTAAGAATGTGAGTTTGTGTGAGTGTGAGAATGTGTTTGATGTGGATGCTTTCTGAAATGCAGGTGACCTAGCTTTCACCATCAAAACAACTTGGAACCCCGCACAGCACAGGCTGACTGACATGTAGGGCAAGTCATGTAGAGGTGCATTCATTTCTCCCACTGACATTGTGCTTTATGTGCATGTTGTTCAATTCTCTCTCCAGTCCCTGAAGAAAGAACTTCCCTTGACTCTGCAGGTTATAATTTTCCCTCTTGGCACATGTCCTCTTCATACTTTCATTGACGACTTTGCCTCCTGGGCAAGAAGAAAACAAAAAAATCCTATTTAAATTTCTCTGTGAATTAAGTCTAAGAATTCAAATTTGAATTCTTAGACCTAACAATTGCAAATCCAAACTGTTTGAATTCGAAGCTGCATTCCACTTTTCATCATTAAATCCTGCAAGATGGGGTACACTGTGTACTTGCTTTCTCAAGGCTATGTTTGCAGAGGGAACACGTCCTCTGAATACCTCAGCCTGTCACTCTAGTCCGTGGCATGATTTTCTACAACTGATTGTCTACTCTGTTCTCTCCCAATCTATGATATGATACCTTCCATCTCTTTGGGTTATGTATTCAGCTCTCTTCCCATGTCCACTCACAAGCTTTCTTGCCATGGGTATACCTCAAGAGGAATGTGGAATTTTACACATTGAATACTAATGGCACTAAGATCATTCAATATCATGAGAGGAATTCTAAAATTTGCTTGAATAATTCACATCCCAGACAAGCCTCCCACACCCATCTGATTCTCAGCCTAAAATCCTGCTCAGAAGTTGTGATTTAGATTTGAGATGTTAGGGTGCATTCATTATTCAGGTGTTCAATAGGGGCAGGTTACAAGTCCAAATCAATCTGTCCAACACACACACACACACACACACACACACACACACACACACACATTCTTAGACTTAACAATTAGAATCCAAGATTTTCATAGGCTTGTTCCCTTTCACCTTGCCAAGTGGAAAAGCCATCAATGAGAGTATGAATTGGATGTGTGTTGGGAGGGAAAATTATAATGTGCAGAGTGACAGGAAGACATTCTAGGGAGAAATACATGGCAGTCCACTCTGGAAACAGTTGTCATTCTTGTGAGGTGCCGTCAAGTGGGGTCCAAACCATATCCACCCTAGGTAAAAAAGAATTAAATACTACCAAACACTGTGCCATGCCTGGCACAATTGTTAGTGCTTCAATATTTTCATATGGTTTTCTACGGCTTATTTTTCTTGGGGTGGGCTGCTGGGTCCTACTCCCATCCTATAGGACCCAGTGTTCCCAGGAGGTCTCACATCCAAGGACAAACCAGACGTGTCCTTCCTTCACCTCCGAGATCTGAGGTGATTGGATGTTAAGGTGGTAAGGCTGTAGCTGTATCCATTAATATAAGTTCTATGAATGATTATGTCCTTAACTTTTTGTACTTGTATTTTTAAATAATCCTTGACTTTCTAATTGAAAATTGCTGCATTTTCTAATTTTATGCATATTTCTAATTTATGCATAATACTGCATTGGTATGTTTGTGTGAAAATAGTTTTATTATAATTTTTCATTAAAAGACCTCCCAGAAGGACATCCAATTCAAAATATTTAGACATTATAATATATGTGTATTATATTCTGACAATTGCTTCTTATATTAGTTTTGTTTCCCCTCATAATGAGTAATTTAAAATTTTTATAATATACTTTATTATCTTTTATATTTTTGTAATTATGCACAGAGGTCATTACCTATCTTTCACATGCACAAACACACACGCACTCACACACTCCTGTCTAAACTGACATAAGATTAGCAGATCAGTGCCCAGTGTACTTCTACCTTGACACTACCTCACCACAACCCAGGAGCAACTGATCCTAAGTGATCTTGGTTGGAAATCTCTTAAATTGCAAACCCAAATCAATAATTTCTTCCATCAGTTGTATTACTCAGGTACTTGTCACAGCAATGAGAACCTGATGAACATAACATTGATGAGATCAAGTATTGTTCCAAGTACCTGTTGCATTTCCCGCCAAACTTCATGCAATTGAAAGGGCCAAAAAATGAAACAGCCTGGAATCCTGAATGAATTGGATTTGAATTATTGGACTATTTGAATATATGGATTTTTATAATTTGAATCTAAGATTCCCATGGCCATATTTTCTGTCACTTTGCAATGGTAGCACAATGATGACACTTGGAAGTGGACTTTGCCTTGAGGGTAAATTATATCATGCAGAATCAGAGAGAATTTGATTCATGAGGCACTGGAGAAAGACATGAAGACCAACATACCTGTGAAGCCTACTTTCAGTGGTAGAAATTCAAATCATACCAATAATTTTTTGTGTGTGTTGCGAGAAGTGATTTGGTTTTGTAATCTGCCCTATTGAATACCTGAATAATGAATGCACCCTGATATAAATCTCAATCACAACTTTTGATCAGTTTTTTAGACTGATTAAAACATGCTTGTATTGGATCTGAATGATGTAGGCAGATTTTAGAAATCCTCTCATATTGAATGACCTTAATGCTATTTGTATTCAACTTGTAAACTTATACATTCCTCCTGCAGTATACCCTGGCAAGAAAGTTTTGGAGTGGATGTGGAAGGAGAGCTGAATATCTAACCCAAAGAGATGGAAGGTATTTTTCTGGTTAGGAGACTGGGAGATAGAACATCCTACAAAGGGAACACATGTTCTGTGGGAGAAAATCATGCCATGTCAACAGGATTTCAGTAACAGGCTGAGTTATTTAGAAGCCATGTTCCCTTGAACATAGCCTTGAGAAAGGCAAGGAACTGGTGCAGTAGTTTGCACATACTTCTGGCAAGATTTAATGTTGAATAATACAATGCAGCCCGGAATCTAAAACAATTTCAATTCTTAGACCTAACAATTTGAACCTAAAATTTCCTGGGATTCTTTTCTTTCACCTTACCCAGGTGTCAAAATTGTCAATGAGAATTGAAAGTGGACATGTATCTAGAGGGAAAATTATAAATTGCAGAGTCACAGGAAGTTTTTTCTTCAGGGACTGGAGAGAGAATTGAACAACAATATGTCTGCAAAACACAATGTCAGTAGAAAAAAATGAATGCATTTCTATATGACTTGCCCCACATACAGTCAGACTGTGCTGTGTGTTTCCAAGTTGTGATGCTAAAAATGTATGCCACCTGTATTTCAGAAAACATCAGTGTTATACATTGTGGTCTGGTTCCTGCTGAGTTTCCAGACTGAGACATTCTAGGGAGAAGAACATGGCAGCCCGCTCCAGGAACAATGGTTGTTCTTGTTGTGAGGTTCTGTTTACTGGGCTCCAAACCATAGCCAACTAGGTATAAGAGAATGAAATACTGCCAAACACTGGCATGCATGGCAAAATTTTCAGTGGTTCAATGTTATTCCTAGGGTTTTCTCTGGCCGATTGTTTCTGGAGTGGGCTGCTGGATCCTTCTCCTATCCTACAGGATCCTCCCATCCTACAGAATACTCCCATCCCAGTATTCCCAAGAGGTCTCACACGCAAGGGCAAACCACACATGTCCTTTCTTCACCTTGCAGATTTAAAGAGATTGGATGTTAAGGTGGTATGGCTGTAGCTGTGTCCATGAACATCCTTGCCTGTGCCTATATGTTTGTGTTGGAATGTGTTCTCTATCTTTTCTTCTCCTAATTGTTAACTTTTTGTCTCACAGTTTAACATTCATTGATAATTCTTACCAGAATCAACTATTTCACTGGGAGTTGCAAAATGATCACATTCTGTTTAATGGTTGTTCTTTCTAACTTCTTGAGTTGGATAGTCATTTCTTTATCTTTTAAACTTTCTGATGGTTTCTAATATAATGTTCAGTGCTATAAAATTACTCTGTAAGAGTTATACAAGTTTTGGCATTTAATATTTTCAAAACCATCATTTAGTTGAAATATTTAGTGATTACCATTATTTTTATCCTTAACCTATTAGTTATTTACAAGTAGATTTTAAATCTTTAGACATCTCTTAGAGTTATCCATTATTAACTTCCAGTTTATTCATATTTTATTCAGAAGACTGATTTTATCATCCTTATACTTTAGTATTTGGTGAGATTTGCTTTTAGGCTTGTCCACCAGCAGTTTTTGTAAAAGTTTTTGATGATTGAGAATATTTGCTCTCTGAATTTTATATATTACTAGCAGATTAAGAGATTAAATCATTGTTTTATTCATCCATAATCTTAAATTTTTAAAAACCTAGTTGATGAGTCATTTAGAGAAGAAGATATCAAATCTCCCACTGTTCAGGTGGATTTATTGACAGTTTCCTGATGTCAAGTTGCTTTATATATTCCTATATTGTGTTTTCCCGCATGTGTCTGTTAGCTTGTCATGCAATGGGGGCTTGTGTGTTGCTGTGGTACTGAAAGCTGTTGTTGTTAGGTGCTGTCGAGTCAGTATCCAACTCATAGCGACCCTACATAACAAGAGGGGAAACACTATTGTCAGTGCTTTCCTGCTATTCATAGGGTTTTCAATGGCAGATTGATTTTTGGCAGTGGGTTGCCAGGTCCTTCTCCCACTGAAAGCTAGGCTACTAGTATTTCAGATACCAGCAGGGCCTCCCATGGTGGACAGGTTTCAGCTGAACTTCTGGACTAAGACAGACTAGAGACAAGGACCTGGCAGCTCACTCCTGAAACAATTGCCCATTGAAAACCCTATGAATTAATGGATAGAGCAAAAGAATTATTACTCTGTAACCCACCAACATTTGTTAGCAAAAAAAGAGAAAATCCTATGAATAGTAGAGAAGCAGTCATAAATATAGTGCCAGAAAAAGAGCCCCCCCCCCCAGGCTGGAAGTCATTCAAGAAATGACTGGGGAAGAGTTGCCTCCTCAAAGAAGAGTGGACATTAATGATGGGAATAGAGTAAAGCCCTTGGGGTCTTCTTTTGCTGATGTGGCACAACTCAAAATGAGAAGAAACACAGTGGTTGGGACATTAGGCTCATCATAAAATGATTGTGCACATGGCACAGTGATGTGTAGTGTTTCATTCTGTTGTACATAGGGTCACTGAGTCCGATCTGATTGGATAAGACTCAGCAACAAATATTGTGTATTAGATGGCAACACATTTTTTTGGCATTATATTTATCTGACAAATCATTTGGTATTATATTTATCTGACAAATCATTCTTTTTATCCATAAGATAATGCTAGAATAATAATGGCAGTTTCTAGTATTTAGTTTTTCCTTGTTTGTATGACCCCTAAGTTAGTTTATATGTTTATTTTGTTTCCATATTAAAGATTTGTTTAGATTTTCATGGTTACCACTTTCCTTTGTTTGCCATTCCTCCTTTTGTGATTCTACCTTCTGTTTCCTAAAGCCTTGTCTGTCTGCATTTGAGATGACATTTTTATCTTTGGTTTTCAGCTGTTTCACTGGATTATACAGGTGCTTCATTTCCATTTATCTTGCTTGGTGCTTGTTGTACATTGCCAACTGAGGGATTAATGTATTTCATCAATTTGGGAAAAAATTCAGCCATTTTTTAACATTTTGTCTCTATCATTCCATTTATGGTCCATTTTCGGAAATCAGAATAGACATATGTTGGGCTTAGTCATTCCATGTTCCATGTCTTGATTTCTCATTCATATTTTCCATTTCTTTATGTCTCTGTGCATTGTATACCTGAAATACAATCTTTCCTTTATCAAATCTGTGTTTCATACCAACCCACAGGGTTTTAAATCTTGATTTTTGAAATTTATTTAAGTTCCAGTTGTTTTCCTAACTTGCCTGAGCTTTTGTAATAATGTTTTGTGACTTTTGATAAAGGATATCCTTTATAGTTTTGTGATTTTTGAGTTAAGAGCTCATCTTCAGTGGAATTGTGTGTGTGTGTGTGTGTGTGTGTGTGTGTGTGTGTGTCCTGTTGGCTATCTGGGCTGAAGTGAGTATGTGCCTCCTAAAGAAGTTTTGAAATTGGTCATCCATGTATTTCCAGTGATGCTTTGTCATGATGCAGCCATAGACCAATTTTATGTTATGTTCTCAGCTAAAACATTCCTGGACCATATATATAATGAAAATAAGAAGTTCATCTCCTGTAAGGGAAACTCCATTATCACAAATTCTTAAACCTGACATTCTATTTATCCATTTAGATTTCAGATCAATACAGACATACTCTTCTGTCATTTTCCTGAGGTGGTGTGCTATTTTTTTCCTACTCCACATTTTTACTAAGGGTTTAGCCATTTGAATCTCAGTTTGAACAAGTGACTTAGAATTTTTAGTTATTATCTTTTAACTTGAGCTTTTAAAGCCAAAGAATTTCAAAGCCAATCCCCAACTCCCAACACACACACTCTCCTCCTTGGCTTATTGTTCTGATTTTTGGGTTCTTCTGAGTTTTGCTTATGGAGATGACCTTTACTTTCTTGCACAAGTAAATTTGTATCTGAGGCTATATACACTATGTAATAAAGGGTTATTTTTGTGTGGCACTAGGGCCCCACATGTGATAGGTAAGTGCTCTACCACTCAGTAGCACCCTCAGCTTGCTCCCTTTTTTATTTTAAGGAAAGTTCTTACTACATTGCCTCTGCCCTCAGACTCATGATCTTCCTGTCTCAGCTTCCCAGATGCCTGGAATTACAGGCCTACATAACAGAACACAGCTAAAAAAAAGTTGTTTTTAAATGTTTTTACTGGTTATTTCCCAGTTTCTTATATTCCTCCAAAAATGAGAAGAGTAGGTTTCTCATTATGTGTTCTATAGAACCTGAATGTTCAATCTGATATGGCAATGTATTATGTGAGAAATATCAATGTTAGCAATATCTTCCTTTTGAAATTTACATTTAAATATCAGGAATGCCAGAAATGGTAGCAATGTGTAGTATGACATTCACTCAGAAGATGGTATTAATCAAAGGAATGCTGGCACCACTATGTGACAAGCAGGGCAGACAAAGAAAATGGCTGAAGCATGGTTGGTGTTCAAGCAATGCAAGACCATCTTGAAATGGTATTTGAAATTTCAGAACAATGTGGAAGTACAACAGTAGAGATGTGGGTAGGCAACAGAAGCTCCAACACACCTAACAATTACACACATTCATGAGCTTGAGACACATGGTACTGTGTGTGATGTGCACAAGGTAACATCTGGGAAGCTTTGCACAACATCAAGTCCTGCTAGTTCTGCTATGGTGACCACACTGAGCACCTGTTCTAATTGGAGAAGTCAAATGTGACTTGTATTTATCTTTTGTTATTGGTATATATTACTACCATTTTAATACTTATTTTTTCCTTTCTTAAAATGTGTAAGCATTTACTGACACCCTTTTTATACATAAGAAAACTAATCTTAATTATATACTGTCTTATCTTCATGCAGTGATTGGCCCTCAAAGACATGCTATGCAATTCTATATGTCATAGAGTCAAAGAAGCAATTGATGTAGTCAAATCAAATACCATGTAACCATATCACTATGTCATTTGCTTAGTAGTAAATGACCTATGTTCTATTCTTTGAGTTTTAATTCCAGTAAATATTTGATTCTGTGTTATTTCAGGATTTCAATTCTGCCATTCCATCAACAGGTGGTGCCATTGTATTACAATTTGAATTTTGTGAAAGGAATAAAACCATTTGATAGTTGTTACACCAATCTTTTTTAAAGGCTTTAGTCACTGCTTTTGCATGTTAAGAAACTTTGATTTTAGAGTTTAAAAATATTTATGGTTAAAGTTATATTGTAGAAAAATCAATTGTATTCTGCTAATGTATCTTATAATTGTAGAAATTGCAGTACATTTCTCTACAGTTTTGTCTATAAAGCAATTAATAACTGCAAACAATACTTATAATAGGTAGTTATATATCCTGATATCTAGGGAATGTTTGTTTTAATATTTTAATCACAATTCTCATTTTATTTGTGTTTTATAATTTTAAAAATACTGCTGTGTGTTAGTAAAAATCTCTACACTTTTTTTTTAAATTCCAAGAGAATTATGCTTATTTACGTTTCTTCTTTTACAAATGCTGTTAAATATAACATTGGTCACAGCTCTGCCAAGAGATCTCTTTGTAGTTAAGTGTTACCAGAAATAACATTGTGGAGATCCCTTTCATGTGGCAGGGACAGCTTGGATGAATAACCCCATATGCTCTGCCATAAAGAGAATGACACCTGGCTCTCTCCTGTTCCTAGCTCTGCCTTTGATCTAAGTGTAAACTGGAAATGCTATTTGCTCAAGGGTGGTTGTCAAAGTCACAGCATGATCACAGAAGGTGGTAGTGGGAAATTGGCACAAGTCACTGACAGAGAGACTAGTTTGAGGCTTCTTGTGATTCCCCTTGGGGATTTCAGAAACAGCTAATGTTTCCAAGCTAATTAGTCCTGTGTTGTTGACATGGATGATGTGAAAAAAAGTAATTGAAAAAAATACAGTTTTTAAAAGCAATCCTAAAACTGTAAGCAACACAAATACCAAGGAATGTAATAAATATATTTAGAACCATTTGGATCAATTAGATGAATAGACCAACAGATGGAAAATTCAATCTCATTGTAGGTGAACAATGTATTTGGGATAAGAAACATGAGTTAGGGGCTATATGTTAAATGATGAGATTATCAATACACTCTATACATTTTATTTTATTAATAAAATAGGAGATAGTCTTAAAATCATTCTTTAGTAGGAATTGAGTATGCAACTTTAATAGTTTTTTCTATGATTCAAAAGACAAAGATTTATCCTCATTTCTTCTAGTGATATAACTCTGTAAAAATTCCCATTTTATGATTAAGATATAGTTCAAAAGTTATATTGAAAGTAAATATTGGAGCATAGACTAAAAGTCAGCTATCTCTCAATTATGTGCTGTTTTTGTTACACAATGCATACTGACAGATTAAATTTTAATTACAATTAACTATAGCTGATCTATGATAGCATAAGCAAAGAAGTTTAGAGAAAAGGGAAATGCATAGAATATTAAAATGTGACACTAGAAATTATGTACTCTATTTTCTCCATGAATTTTGCCATAATATTGTTCCATTTTCACTTGGGTTAAGTCAAGCAAGCAGAATCTCCTTGACTTTCAGATCTAGCATTTTTTTCTAATTGCATTGGTAAGAAGAGGGAAATACATTTTTGCCTTGGACAGAGGAGAATTAGGGTAAATCCAAGTCTTATTTCATTAATATTCAATTCCCATGTACCATCATACTCTTTCCAAGTTTATTGTCAGTTCATTATCCATTCTGAGAGAGATAATACAGTGTACATCTATTCTTTATCCGTTAAGTAAAGAGAGTAGTTTTTTTTTTAATGAGGACAGACTATTTTCTTTAAGCCTTGTATTTCTTGATAGTAGAAAGGATGGTTTTTATTCATTGAAAAAATGTGGTCAGTTTTTATAAAGAAAGGTGCAAAGTGGTATAAACATTGTATTCAACATATTACATTTAATAATTACATTTATATAACTTAAGCAACAGAGGAGAGTAGAGTATTTAACTTGTTGCTGTTGAAGGTCATAGAAAACAGAATTGGAACTGCAAGGATATCAATATGATTCCAGTTGGAAAATATTCCTTGGAAAATACTGCAAGGAATAAATCTCAGGAAATTGTTTGTATTCTTAGTCAGATGTGGGACTAAATGCCCTTTGTTTAGAAAAAAAATTATAAGACTAGGAAATGTTAGGTAAAATGTCAATAGTTATAGAAAAGGATAGAACAAAAGTAAGGGAGATGGGGAGAGGTTTGTAAAGAAATTAAAAATAACACAAGAAGAAAGGTGCAATAGAGGCAATAAAGGGCCTAACTGGTGCTTGAATGCAGAGGAAGTATTTAGGCAATGCATAAAATGGGGATAGGTATGGTAGATAGAGAATGGAGAATCAAAATAACAATAGACTAGAATAATCTCTATAAAGGGACAAAAGTTATTTCTAATTTGTTCACTGCATACAGGATAGTACCTGGGTCATAGTTGTTGTTGTTGTTGTTGCTGTTGTTGTTAGGTGCCATGGAGTTGAGCTAGACTCATAGTGACCCTATGTACAACAGAATGAAATACTGCCTGATACTGTGCCATGCCCACCACTATGTCAGTGTTTCTCTGCTTTTCATAGGGTTTTTAATGGTGGATTGTTTTGGGAGTTGATGTCCAGGTTCTTCTCCCTGGCCTACAGCAACCAGTATTCTGAGGGGGTCTCCCATTCAAAGACTAACCAGGCCAGCCCTGCTTAGCTTCTGAGATCAGGCAGTATTGGATTTTAGGATTCTGTGGCTGCAGACTGGGTCATAGTAGGCATCCCTTATGTATTATAGAAACATTTTTTGAATTTTTGAAAATTATTGAATAATTGATGGATACATCAATGATTTCATCTGAAAGTCAAAGAAAAATCAACTTGAAGTGATATAAACTATTAATGAACATGATTTTTATAACCAGGAGTCTAGGATTAGTGTAGAGGTCAGGATGGGTTGATCCAGTGACTGTATAATGTCACTGAGGTCCTATATCCTAAGCATACCTCTGCTCTACTGTGTAGAGTATATCCTTCAGTTTAAGGCTGGTTCCTATCATAATTTTAGCATGATGTCCACTTCTTCATTCCTATCCAATGGAATAAATAGAATATTTCAATCTTTGACTAAGTGTGCTTCAACTTAGTTTATATATCCAAACCTAGCTATTGCCAGGGGATTACCATTCTGTGATTGTCTTTGTCTTGAAGTTAAAAAAAAAAAAAAGACCATAAGAAGAGTTTTGTGGTGGCAAGATTTGAGTTATATAAATCAGAAACCATCCTAGAGCTTGGGCCAGTTTACTTAATTACATTGCTGCTGTCCTCCACATGTCTGTCATCTTGTCATGCTTTGGGGCTTGCATGTTGCTGTGATGCTAAAAGCTATGCCATTAGATACCAGCAGGGCCGTCCATGGTGGACAGGTTTCAGCTGAGCTTCTAGACCAAGACAGACAAGGGAAAAGGACCTGGTAGCCCACTCCCGAAACAATTAGCCATTAAAAACCCTATGAATACCAGAGAAGCACATATATATATATATATATATATATATATATATATATATATATATATATATATATGTCCAGAAAATGAGCCCCCCAGCATGAAAGACATTCACAAAAAAACTGGGGAAGAATTGTCTCCTCAAAGTAGAGTCGACTTTAATGATAAGAATGGACTAAAGCCCCTGGGACCTTTTTATTGCTGATGTGGTACCACTCAAAATGAGAAGAAACATAGTGACTGCAACATTGGGGTCAACATAACAAGATCTTGTACATGGCACAATGATGTGTAATGTTTCATTCTGTTGTACATAGGGTCAATATGAGTCAAGTCTGATTTGACAGCACCCAACAACATTGCTGCTATAGAATGACAAAAGAGTAGAGTTGGATTTTGAGGGGTTAGTCACAATGTTCTTTATAAAATTCATGAAGAAGAGGTTTGAGACAAATAATATATCAAAGACCTAATTTTAAAGATTTTTCTGCCAAAGAAGGATTCTTATGTACCTAAGAGAAAGGTGATGCCAATTCTTCACTTTTCCTTTTGGCTTCCATGTGAAGAATTTAAATCTTCCCCTTGACTTTCCTGGGTGTTGGGTGTGGTAAGCTGTTTGAGCTGCCATACAGCATGCCACACACTGGGTGGCTTAAATGATAGAAATTTATTTTCTCACTGTTCTGGAGACTGGAAGTCCAAGATCATGGTTAGTTCCTGGTAAGGTTTCCTTTCCTGGCTTTTACAGTCCCCTTGTCTCTGGGTCTTCCCATGGTCTGTCTTCTGTGCATGCAAAGAGAGAGTTCACTTGCTCTCCTTTTTCTTACAAGCTCACCAATTTTATCAGATTAGGGGCCTATCCTTATGATCTCATTTTACCTTAATTATCTCCCTTAAATGTTATATCTCCCAATATATTCACACTGAGGGTGCTGGGGCTTCAACATATGAATTTCATGGGGACACAGTGCAGTCCATAACAATGGACTTGAAACTTCTAAAATTATAGGATAGGTCTTCTGTAGAATACCATTCTATTTGGGTTCCTTTCATGTTTCCTTATGATGAGATTCAGGTTATGCATCTTTGGTGGGAGTGTTACAAAGGTGATATAGTTTTTCATTGTATCCTCAGGTGGCCTGTGGTTTAAATTTGCCCCGTTAGTGTTCACTGTGATCACTTGAGGCTTCTCTACTGTAATGTTACTTTACATCTTACTAAGTAGAAGTAAGGGTTCTCTAGAGCAACAGAACCAATTGGAGACCTAAAATTCTATCTCCTTTCTTTAGAAATAGATTTGTTACAAGACATTGACTCACATAATTATAGAAGCTTTTGGAGGCTGATTGCAGAGGCAGGTAGAATTCTACTCCCTGCAAACTGGACCCCAGAAGGCTGGTGGTATAGACTCCAGTCTGAGTTTGAAGAACTCGGAAACAGGCTTTCCTGGGAAGATTGATGTCTCATCTCAAACAAACAGAGGGAATTCCACATTCCTCCACCCTTTTTCTCTACTTGGGCACTCAAAGGATTTGATGTTGCCCATTCTCATTGGGGAGGGTCATCTTCTTTACTCAGTTCACCATTCAAATGCTAATCTCTTCTGGAAACACCCTCAAAGACATGGCAAGAATAATGTGTAATCAGTTATCTTGGCCTCCCATTTGACACATAAAATTAACTGTCTTTGGGTGTAACCTCAACTCTCTGCAGCTGAATTGATCCCTTAAAGGGTTTGGCAGCTGAAGACTATCTGGCAATAACAATCCTAAGAACTGGAGAAAGGAGTCCTTCACTGAATGGGGCTGGGTGATGCCTTAGGATGTTTGATGCAGTCTGCCTCTTGTATCTGCTCCATCATGTACGTCATTAAAGCTGCTTCTCTGGCTGGTATACCTTTCCTCTCATCCTGTGGGAAATTTAGAAGAGGATGGTGAGTAGTAACAGCTACAGCTCCTACTGCTTTATTTATTTGGGTATATACAGCCCAAACCTGTAGCTCCTTTGGAGTACTGTTCTTTTCAGGCTGAGCATATTCCTGACTGGGTTCAGTTGTAACTTTATTGTTGTTGTTGTTAGGTGCTATCATTGGATCCGACTCGTAATGACCCTATGTACAATAGAACAAAACACTCCCAACCCTGGGCCATGCCTGGCACTATATCAGTGCTTCTCTGCTATTTATAGGGTTTTCAATGGCTGATTATTTTGGGAGTGAGCTGCCAGGTCCTTCTCTCATTTTTGCAGTGCTGGGATGGAACTCAGGGTCTCAGAGAGGGCAGAACAGTGTCTTACCAACTGAGCCAACCCGCAGCCCCATGTTGTAGCTTAAACCTAGTTACTGGCCTAGAGACCAAGAAAGGAGGTACAAATAGATTAAAAGGTAGTACAAATTTTGTGTTGCAATGGAAAGATTTTGGTATTGTCCTCAAGTAAGATGCTGTTGTTGTTAGGTCAAGTTGGTATCCAACTCATGTACAACAGGTGAAACAGTATTGCTAGTGTTTCTCTGCTATTAATAGGGTTTTCAATGGCTGATTGATTTTTGGGAGTGGGTTTCCAGGTCCTTCTCCCAAGCCTACAGCACCTGGTGTTCCCAGGCAGTCTCCCATCCAAGTACTAACCAGTCCCAACCCTGCTTAGCTTCCCAGATCTGATGGGATCGGATGCCACAGAGGGATTGCTGCAGGCTCAAGTAAGATGGGGGGGGGGTGCTAACTCTGAGAGACTGGGTCCTAGTTCAGGCTCAGAGCTCAAAAGAAACTAGAGATCCAAAATTTTTGGAGCGCCAAGCAAGATATCTCCACCCTAACTGTCAAGGCCCATTCTTTCCAATCCAAATCTTGACCTCAGTATATTCAGTATAGTGGACTTGTCTAGGACTTTTTTTTCTTTTCCCAGTATTAGGGGTTGAATTCAGGATTACCTGTATGCTAAACACCCCCAACTACCTTTTAATTTTTTTTTTTTAATTTGAAATAGGGTCTTGCTAAGTTGGACAGCCAGTCCTCCTGTCTCAGCTTCCCACATCATTAGGATTACAGATGTGTGTGCCATGGTGCCCAGGTTTGTCTTAGTTTTGAGATCAATTCTGTCTAAAGCTCCACAACCGTGATAGTTTATCCCTAGTAATGGTTCTCAGATTTCATAGCCCTCTCAAGTCTTGGCAAACTATAGAGAATGCCATTTGGCTTTCTGACTTAGCTTTCAATTGGCCATTAATCACTTTCTGCTTTTTTGGTGTCTTAGAGTTTAATGCAGTTTAACAATATGCATCTAATTTCATTATCCTTGTAGCGGCTACTATTATTTCTCCCATATTTCTCAAATTTCTGACACATCACAGCAGTTAATGTACTCCCTTCTTGTATGTCATCCCAGTTTATCATCAGTGAAAGTTCCTGGGACAATCTGTGCTCTGCCCACCACCAGTGATGAGGTCCTCATTCCTGGCCAGTGGCAAGTGCCAACTCCCTGACCCCCCACCTTAGCTCCTTTCAGAGACTATTCCTAGTACTACTGTTGCTGGTTGGATTCTTGTGAGAAGCAGGATCTGACGTGGAGTTTAGGATGTAGGATTTTTATTAGGAGTAAACTTGGAGTAAATACCCATGGCACAGAGATTATAGAGGCATGACTGGGCAGAAGGAGAATTAGGTATGTTGTAGAGCCAATCATTTCTTGGCTGACAGTATAGGAGTTCTGGAGCCACAATGGACCTTCAGAGTTGTCCTGATCTGAGCTGAGATGTTATGCCTTTGTATGCCTGTATCCAGTAGTTACTGGACGTAGACCATTCTGAGAAGGAGCAGAAATTTATTTGATGGTGTTTCTGCAACAGAAGAAATGCATAAGGACACAGGTAGCCAAAGGCTGTGTGCATACATTACTCTCAGGATCTGGGAAATCATCAAGCCATTTGTTGAAGGAGCATCTGAGTGGTGCATCACAGTGTCCATAATACTATTCAATAAAGGCAGCACTTACTCTATGTAATCAAAAGGCATACAGAATGGATGAGCAGAGGCTAAAGTTGGTACTGCAATAGGAAATTAGGAATCTTTGTCCAGTATCTAGGCCCTAGCTGTTTTTCAGATCCTGAATTTATTGAAGGAAAAAGAGGTCTAGTTCTCCAAGAGAATTGTTGTATAACTCTACAGCAATCATGTAAAACAGAAATTTCCTTAATCCTCCAACCAAGACATTAGGGCTATTTGTTTGGATAAATGTACACTGAGGAAAGGGAAATACCCAGGTATCTTGCAAGTTGTTTGATAGAATCCAGTTAGCATTGATATCCAGGGATCCAAAGTGGTATAATTCCCCTACTTGCATCCCAACCTGCTCCCCATTCACATATATGTATATTGAGAAAGGTAATAAATGGAGTCTTGGCCCAGGTCTGTTTCACTCTGTGTCTTCTGGGCCCACTGAAATTACATTTAATGTAACTATCAATTTGGTGAGATTTAAATCTGTCATCAGGTTGTTTCTTATTTGCTTTGTCTGTTCTTTCATTACCTCAACACACTTTATCCTATCTTCATTTGGAGGAAGTGAGTATTTTATTTTTTAATTCCATTTTATTTCTGCAGTTGGTCTTATCTTGTAGTGGCTTTTTCTAAGTTTATTATGTATCTTTGACCAATGACAGTCTTCCTTCACCATTTCATACAGAGTATGTGAATGTTAGAATAGTGTACTTGCATTTCCTCTCTCCTATTGTTTGGGCTACATTTATGATAAATGCTACAAAGTTTAGCAAGTGTGGGAGATATATCACTTCCAGCCCCCTTGGGTATATATGAAACCTGTACCTTATCCTCTAAAGTATCAAAAAAGAAAAAAAAAAAGCCATGATCAATAAACTTTAACTTCAGCTACCACTCTGGTTCCTACTGCCTACATCCCACCCCAACTTTATTTCCTAAGAATTATCCTTGCTTTCTTGGAAGCTAAGAAATTCATTTAAAGAAGTTTATTTTACCTATAATTCCTAGGTCTTCAGTCATAGCACCCTAGCATCTAATCCTGCCTATTCTCGGAAGCTAAGCAGGGTTGGCCTGGTTAGTCCTTGGATGGGAGACTGCCTGGGAATACCACGTATTGCAGACTAGGGACAAGGACCTGGGAACCCAATCCCAAAATAATCTGTTACTGAAAACCCTATGAATAGCAGAGAAGCTCTGACATGGTGCCAGGCATATCATAGTGTTAGAGAGTATGTTGTTCTGTTGTACATAGAGTCACTATGAGTTGTACCTGACTTGACGACACCTAAAAACAGCAACAGCAACAACAACAACAACAACAACAACAACAACAACGCTAGATGTTTGAATTGGGAGGATATTTGGAGCACCATATTTATGGAAATACAAGGGTGACTAATGTAACAAAGAATGTCAATTTTACAATTACATGTATGCACACATGCATAAATATAGCAAGCTTTGCTTTTTAAATGAATACATACACTCTTTAGCAGTGCCTTGTTGTTGTTAGGTGCCACTGAGTTGGTATCTGACTCCTTGTGACCCTTTGTACAACAGGTAAAACACTACTGTTAGTGCTTCTCTGCTATTCATAGGGTTTTCAATGGCTGATTGGTTTTTGGGAGTGGGCTGCCGGTCCTTATCCCCAAGCCTACAGCACATGGTGTTCCCATCCAAATACTGACCAGGCCTGACCCTGCTTAGCTTCTAAGATCTGATAGGATCAGATGCCATAGTGGTACACCTGCAGGCTTAGCAGTGCCTTAGACCAAATATAGTAAACATGGTGTATTAGGTCACAAATATATTTGTCAGTAAGTGTGTAAATTGTATAGAATACATATTTTAATCACAAAACCATAAAATAGAGATTATTAACTTCAAGAACTATGATCTTGGTTTTTTTGTTGTTGTTGTTTATTTGTTTTTTTTTTTTTTTTTTTTTTTTTAAACAGGTCTTGCTATGTTGCATAGGCTGCCTTTGGCCTGAAACTTATAATCTTCCTGCCTCAGTCTCTTACATTGCCAGTTTCACAGGCATAAACCTTGACATCTGGCTGGCCTTAATGCTTATTATTAAACAAAAAGCTCTAAACATAAATAAAATATGCCACTCAAAAAGATCTAGTAAAAACACTAAAATATTCCAAAGATATATAGGGAAAGGTATAGAAAGAAAAGTACAAAATAATGAACCAAAAGTAGTGAATAAAAAAGTTAATTTTTTGAAATAACACATAAAGCATATATAAGGGACTCTAACAGATTAATGCTTAATGAAGAAATGCAAAAAAAATGTGTTAGAGGAGTGATCCCTCAAATGTGGAAATATATGGACAAGGAAATATGTGGACAAATTCTGTCAAAAGTTCTAGACACACAAACTGCTATTTGTATCAGTTAAGATGTTCTGCTTGAAGAAACAAACTCTAAACATAAATAATGGGGGCATTTTAATTTCACACATTATTTAAAGACATATCCTGAAGATTTTACTGTGAAGTGACATGATACCTAAAATGTGACTTTCTAAAAAACTAAGAAAAATATGAAGGGATACATTGAAAAAAAAGATTATAAAGAGAATGGCATTTGCAAAGATGAGTCCAAATAAGGGGTATTTTAGTATTTTCATTCATGGTATTTTAATTTACAATTCTGTCTACTTTTCTCTGTGTTTGAAATTTTCCATAATAAAAAAGTAAAATTCAAAAAACAAAAATAAAAAGTAAAAACAAAACAAAAAGCCTACACACATCATCAAACCACATGGTTAAGAATAATGTGGTGATTATCTCTGGGGAATGGATGATACTGTAAACTTTCACTCCGTCCTATTTGTTGTTGTTGTTGCCGTCGAGTCGGTATCCGACTCATAGGGACCCTCATAGGGTTTTCAATGGCTGACTGTTTTGGCATTGCCTTGGGAGTGGATTGCCAGGCCCTTCTCCCATGTTTGCGGTGCTGGGAATTGAACTCAGGACCTCAGAGACTGCAGCGCAGCACTCTACCAACTGAGCTAAATCCCAGCACTTCCCTGCTATTCGACTGAGGAAATTACATTTGAAAATTCTTTTTGAGTTGCTAGTGTAGTCACATGGTAAGTTTGAAAAAAGATGTAGAAAAATATATAGACTGATATTTATTAATATAGATCATAAGGTTTTTAAAAAGGAACTAAGTTATATATTAAAAATAGCAAAGATAGATTTATCCTTGGAATTTTAAGGATGGTACAACATCAGAAAATAAATTAATATTTCATCAATATGTTAAGGAGAGAAAAATAGTTCTAGAAATGTTGAAGAGGTGCTTGGGTATGTTTATGTTAATAAGCTTTTCATTACTGTAACAAATACCCAAGATAAATCAACTTAAAAAGAAAGTTTTGTTTTGGATCACAGTTTTGGAGGCCTCAATGCATGATGGAGAGGCTTTGCTTTTGAGCCTATGGTGAGGCAGTGCATCATGGGAAGATGTGGTAGAGCAAACTGGCTAACATCATGGCTCAGAAGCAAAAGAGAGACAGGAAAGGGCTAGATTTCCACAATCCTCTTTGAGGGCATATCTTCAATAACCTAACCATCCCCAACACTAGACCCCACCTTTTAAAGGTTCCCCCACCTCCAAATAATGTCAAGCTGGGGGGCCACTCCTTTATAATACTCAGGACTTTGGGGAACATTCCCAATTCAAACTATAGCAAAGGTCAACTTCCAATCTGTGCAAAACTCTGCAGGAGATTTAATGACAAGTTACTTTGTTAATATGCACAGTGTGCTTTGGAATCCAATTGGCAAACATCTTACTTAACAGAAAAACTCTAGATATTTTTCGACTGAAGTCTAGAACAAGACATGAGAAATTTACTATTTATGATATTTTATAATATTGTTCTAGAAACTCTAGCCAATGCAGTGAGACAGAAGGAAGAAAAGTCCTTCCTTCTGTTTTCTTTCTTGAGAAAAAACTGTTTTAAATAATAGAGAGGAATATATGATTATCTCCTTGGAAAGATTATCAATTGAATAGTTCCATAATCTCAGAATTCAAGAAGAACTTCTAAATCTATGATCAGAAGCAGAAATGTAGAAGACAAAGATTGCTATATCATAAATTCGGAAAAACTTGAAAAACAAAATGGTCATAAACCCACCACACTAACAAAACATCAAATAACACACTGGGAAATATATCTACAATATGTGTATATATTAAACAAAGAGCTAATACTTTTATATTTAAAAGATCTTTTATAATCATGAGGAAAACCTGTGTGCCTTTATGAGTTAATATAAATGTAATTATAACTATAAGAGAAATAAAATAACTCACATGTGAATGAATATTGTGCAGCTCTAGTGACCAAAGCACTACACCTTAAAACAAGGAGCTTGTCTGTACTTCTGTTGAGCTATAACATATTTATGGCAATTTTTGATAAATTGTTACATTTTTGGGAGTAATTTTCAACATGTCTCAAAGTCTTAAAAGATGTACCTACTCTTTGATACAGCATATGTGTTGCTATAAATTTGTCCTAAGAAAATTCTCAAATAAATATGCAAATGTATGTGTAAAGATTGTTTATAAGAGCAAAAAATGCACAAGAATCTGTTAAGAAAATTATGAGGCACATATCAACATAGAACTAGTTTTTGTAATAATTAAGGTAGATGAAATAAGTATATATTGATTAATATGGAAAATATTCCTTATATTACTACCAAATGAGAAAAGGAAGTTAACCAGACATCTCTGTGTGCATGCACACATACTATGATTGCAAATAAAGAAGCCAACTTGAACTAGCTAAAGCAAAATAAAAAAGATAATTATTAAAAAATGAAGAGAATAAACAAATGACCCTAGACACGGTGGCACCTGCCTATAATCCCAGAAACTTGGGAGGCTGAGGCAGGAGAGTTGTGAGTTTGAGGCCAGAGGCAGGCTATGCAATTTAGCAAGACCCTGAGTCAAAATAAAAAATAAAAAATAAAAAATGGGTTGATGGTAGAGTACTTGCAAATTATGTGTGAGGCTCAGAGCTCAACCTCCAAGGACTACTACTACAAAAAAAAAAAAAAAGCCTCCTTAAAGATTCCAAGTCCTTTTAGGAGAAATATTTCAAGTAAAGGCCAAACCATGTATTAGAAATTTGCCATTTTTATTCATCCTCTCTCTCTCTCTCTGTTTAATTTCATGATCCATGTGGTAGACTATGTTATTCCCAGAACTCCAACTACATATATTATAGTCAAGATATATCTAGAAACTACTTGGCATTCTGTAAGTCCCAGTTCCAAATTCCTGGAGAGATTTGGGCCAGGAATATATGAATATACAATGTCTTTCCTTAGGGTATCAAATAGGGCCAGAAGATTAGAATTCTACCATTACAAATGTGCCTGCTAGAAGCCTGCTATATTTGGGGAATTTATGCTGTTACTGGCAAAAAAGGAATGAGTGTGGCCGGGCATGAATCCCACAGGTATCATATAAACATATGTAAACACATTCATATAGAGCTGAATCACCCAGTATCTTCATTCAAATAAATAGAAGAATGACATCTTCCAAAAATTTGAAAAGCAATTAAAATTTTTATTTTGGCATACATTTCTTTGCATATATTTCTTTAACATTTCTTTTTGTTGTTTTTGTTGGGGAGAAGTGAGACAGGGTTTCACTATGTAGCCCAGGCTGGCCTCTAATCATGATCCTCCTACCCCAGCCTCCTGAGTGTTGGGATTCCAAGTGTCTGCCCATACTCCTAGCTCTACATTTCTTTAACATTCTTCTATTCTGTCTTTTATTTCTGTCTCTCTCAGTCTCTGTGTCTCTGTTTTTTCTACATCTCTCTCTGTGTCCTTGTCTTTCTCTCTCCCACATATATACCCTGTTTCTCAAAGTCTCATCTCCTCTGTCTCCTGATTACCTAAACCATTTCAATAACATTCTTCACTGGAATAAAACAATAACATGTTAGCAATATTAATGAGAATCATTTGCACAAGATAAGCATCTATATGTTTCTTTTCTATACCCCAAGTCTTTTCCTTTTACTTCCTATATCCTTTTCCTTTCTATATCCCAAGTCTTTTTCCTTTTCCTTCTGTATTTTATTCTTTTTCAATGCCCCTTCCTATGGTATTCACACTATCCTTGGTTCTTGTAATACCTCCCCAGCACCTACAACCTCATTTTACATAGTAAGCATCAAGGAGCTCTACTGGTAGAAAGTGTCCTTCAGATCGAACACAGAATTACAGATGGTACAGTTTTCCTTTACCATGTGTAATTCACTTGTATGGATGGTAAAAAGGTAGAAAGATATAAAACAAATCTTTAACACTGCTCATCACCAGAAGGTGAGGTTATGGATGATTTTTAATGTATTTTATTTTTCTCATTTGTTTTTTCTAGTTTTTGTCTTCTTATTGGTGTTTAAAAAGTTTTTAAGTCATTTATTTTTCAATTGACACATAAAAATTATGCATATTTATGGAGTGCATGTGATATTTCAATGTCATTACATAATGTTCAAGTCAGGATGAGTATGTCTATTACCTCAAATATTTTTTTTTCATTTCTTTGTGAAGAAAACATTCAAAATCCTTTCTTCAAGCTTTTTTGGAATATACAGTACATTATTGTTATCTATAGTTACTCTACTGTGCAATAGAACATCAAAACCTATTTCTTCTATATTTAAGTGTGCATTTGTTGTAAAATAAAAAGATACATGGTATAGAAAAGAAACATATAGATGCTTATCTTGTGCAAATGATTCTCATTAATATTGCTAACATGTTATTGTTTTATCCCAAGCAGATCAAAGCTTCTAAATCAAAAACCTAATTTTCTTTGATGTCCTAGCAAAGAACTTTACATACAATAGTAGTTGAATAAATATTTACTTTTAAAGAACAAGTAAATCCACAGACACATAAAATAAAAGTTAATTCTGTGGTTTATATGGGAATCTAAATAGAAAGGCCTATAAAAATAAAGTAACAAAGGCTAATATTTTTACAAATCACAAAAGGCCCAATGTAACCATTATATGAAATAGATTTCTACCAAAAAATAACTCCAATCTTTTGTAAAATACTGACAAAAATTAATACTTTCCTTAGTAGGAGTTGGATAAGAATTTAACAAAATCCAATATTTTATTATATACTATACTATATATTGTACTATATATATATTTACACATAGTATATATATACTAAATATAAATGTATGGGGTACCATTAATGACACCAAGTACCAAATTAGAAGCTACAGTAAACTTTGTTGCTGTTGTTTGTGGGGCTCACTGCTCCAGTGTCTTCTCTCTGGACCCGGATAGCCGGGCAGGAACCTCACATATAACCTCTTTTCCCTCCAAACAGGGAATCTGTGGGGACCAGGTGAGTGTGACAGAGTGAGAGACACCTTGGGTGGTCTCTTAAACACAGCTCCTTATTATACAGCACTTAAAAGTGCTGTAGTTCAAAGTATGATAGAGCTCTGAGGGTTTAAGTGATATACAGCTCATACAGTTGCTCTCCATAATGGTGGTCTGCTGTGGTTGGCCTCTGGCACTGTCTGGCAGCTGCTCCCTTGCTCTTTGTGGCAGCTGCCCTCGTTGTTCACTTCTCTCCTTGGTGTTCATCCTCCAGTGTCTCTTGAAGTC
The DNA here is from genome assembly GCA_007922755.1 of Pedetes capensis. Taxonomy (NCBI): domain Eukaryota; kingdom Metazoa; phylum Chordata; class Mammalia; order Rodentia; family Pedetidae; genus Pedetes; species Pedetes capensis. The sequence goes on from VMDO01000842.1 coordinate 63,636, forward strand.
TTTTCCTCTTGCTGTCTTCCATCTCTGTCATAGTCATGCTGGCAAGGCAAGAGAGAGAGAGAGCTGCAAATGAGCTCTCCTTATATACCTCTTGGCACCACTCAGAACTCTGGGCTTTGTTTGGAGATGGCCAATTGCAATCCAGATGCAAATGAGGTGAAACTCAAATGCTTGATCGATAGGTGGGTAGGAGGCAGGGTGCAACCAATCATAGGCCTTCCCTTAGTAGCTAGTGGGCTAACAGGATACGACCTATCAGAGAGTGAGGGTCTAAAAGCAGGGCACACCCTGGTTGTGCCAGGTGGGGGCCATCTTCTTGGTGCAGTCCTGGACCTCATAGACTCAAGCTGGGTGTGCCACAGTGAGTCACACAAGAGTCCTGAGTGCACCTCAGACATCAATGCTGGCCAAATAGGCCTTGAGCCATTTCTTCTCCTCTGTGTGCCCCACATTTATCCCTAGAGTTGTTGTAATGGGGGCTGAACCCAGGGCCTCACACATAGTTTTTGCATGTGCTCTACCACTGAGCTGAACCCTTAGCCTGTTTTTAAATTTTTTATCTTGAGACAGTCTCATTAAATTACATAGGCTGCCACTGACCTCAAACCTGAGATCCTCCTCCCTTTGCCTTCTGAGTTCTGGGATTACAGGAGTGCGCCACTGTACCTGGCTTGTGGAGTTTTATTGTTGCTTGTTACTATATTTTGGACCTGGAATGTCCCCCAAAGGCTCATGTGTTAATGGCTTAGTCTCCAGGTTGGTGCTATTGGCAGGGGGTTGTTGTTGTTGTTGCTGTTGTTAGGTGCCATTGAGTGGGTATCTGACTCATAGCAACCCTACATACAACAGGGGAAACACTATTGTCAGTGCTTTCTCTGCTGCTCATACGGTTTTCATTGGCGGATTGATTTTTGGGAGTAGGTTGCTGGGTCCGTCTCCCAAGCCTATAGCACCTGGTGTTCCCAGGTGGTCTCCCATCCAAGTACTAACCAGGCTGGACCCTGCTTAGCTTCCAAGATCTGATGGGATCAGATGCCTCAGGGCTATGGATACAGGCATTGTTAGGGGGTAGAAACCTTAAAAGCTTGGGTATAGTGAGAGGTCTTCTGGTGTTTGGCTGTATGACCTTGAAGGGGACAATGGGCCCCTCGTTGTTGTTGTAAGGTATGGTGGAGTCGGTGTCCAACTCATAGCAACCCTATGTACAACAGGCAAAACAGTATTGTTACTGCTCCTCTGCTCTTCATAGGGTTTTCAATGGCTGATTGTTTTTGGGGAGTGGTTTGCCAGGTCCTTCTCCAAAGCCTACAGCACCTGGTGTTCCCAGGTGGTTTCCCATTCAAGTACTAACCAGGCCTGACCCTGCTTAGCTTCTGAGATCTGATGGGATCAGATGCCCACAGTGGTACTCCTGCAGGCAATAGGACACTGTTGTTGTTGTTGTTAGGTGTGGTGGAGTCAGTATCCGACTCATAGCGACTGTACATACAACAGGGAAAACACTATTGTCAGTACTTCTCTGCTGTTCATAGGGTTTTCAATGGCAGATTGATTTTTGGGAGTGGTTTGCTGGGTCCTTCTCCCAAGCCTACAGCACCTGCTGTTAACAGGTGGCCTCCCATCCAACTACTAACTGGCTGGACGATGCTTAGCTTCTGTGATCTGAGGGGATTGGATGCCACAGGGCTACGGCTGCAGGCCAATAAGACCCGAGGTCCTTCTTTTTCTTCTTTTTTGCTTTCTGGCCATAAGGTTATTGCTTTTGCTCCATCATATGCTCACACCATGATGTGCTGCCTTGTCACAGGCCCAAAAGCAATGGGAACAACTGCTTATAGACTGAACCTCCCACAGCTGTGAGCCAAAATAAACCTTTTCTCTTCATAAGTGGCCTAGCTCACATACTTCTTACAGTAACAAAGAACTGACCAATGTACTTGATAAAGCTGACTTTCTTATTTTGTTTCAAGATTTATTTCCATATCCCTTCTATGAGAAACCTTGAAGGAAATGAGACGAGATTTTTTCCATGGGGGCATACATGCATTTTTCTCCCTGGCAGCTATTCTTCCTCACCTTTCTTTCACCTGATTTTAGCCAATAACTGTTTCTGTCTATTACTCTTTCTAAAATGAAATTGTCCAAACAGTGGATGCAAAGATGCAAGAGGAACATCTTTGCTTTTGATACTATTTGGCCATGGTCCTCCTCTTGCAGCCTCAGAAAAATATTCCATCCTCTTTTCCAGGACAAAACACCCCTGAAGAACTTTCTCCTGCCTACCACTGTTAAATAAAAGTTTGGGCTGAGAGTGATCTGGTACATTTTCTTCCAAAATATGAATAATGGTTAATATTGTTGTTGTTGTTGTTAGGTGCCTTCGAGTTGGTATCTGACTCATAGCGACCCTATGTACAACAGGCAAAACGCTATTGTCAGTTCTTCTCTGCTTCAATGGTGGATTGATTTTGGGGTGTGGATTGTTGGGTCCTTCTCCCAACCCTACAGTATCTGGTGTTCCCAGAAGGTCTCCTATCCAAGTACTTCGGAGTTCTGATGGGATCGGATGCTGCAGTGGTATGGCTGCAGGACTATAACATTAGATACTTAAAATCAAGAAAATCACTCACAATTAAACTCCCATAGCACTTGATACCAAGTGTAGGAGATACTTGCTAATCAGTAGAACTCCCACCAATGACAGGAGTTCTTGTTTGTATCAAATGTGTATGAATTTGGACTTTGTTGATAAACACATGGAACTTTATTCTTGAAGACTACTATTTAATTCTTCAAAGTTCCAGAAAGCATCTCTAAATTTTGTTATTTCTCCAAAATTTCCAAACAATGGAATATCTTGGTGGGTATACGGATTTTTATTCTTTATTCTTTTTCTTTTTCTTTTTGTAGTAATAGGTATTGAACTCAGGACCTTGCACATGCTAGTTAAGCACTCGACCACTGATCTGCACCCCTAGACCATTTTATAACTTTTATTTTGAGACAAGCCTCACTAAATTACAAAGTCTGCCTCTGGCCTTGAACTTGTGATTCTCCTCTTCTGCCTCCTGAATCATTGGGATTATAGGTTTGTCTGCCTTCTAGCATAACTTTTTATAATTTGAGGGTCTCATTAAATTGTGCAGGCTGTCTGTGGCCTTGTACTAGTGATCCTCCTGCCTCAATCTCCCAGGTTTCTGGGATTAAGAGGTGTACACGATGGTGCCCCACTTGGCCAATATATTGAAATGAAAATATAAATATTCGTGGTTATGTTGAGAAAAATTGTCTATTATTATACTAATATTATGTCAGAAAATAATATATCATTCCTTAGTACAATTCAATTATTTGAATATGAAGAAGAATGGACGAATGACTTCAAGAAAGGCAAATAATGAAATTGAGTCCTCATAGGAGGAAGTTATAACATTTGGTTGGGAAGATTGCTAAAGTTTCCCTTGAGTAGGGCTTGGTATTTGAAGGTTGGATAGGATATAGGCTCCCAACACCCCATGGTTAAAATAGAATCTGATAAAGTGCTTTGATCATCATTGTATTCCTCATGCCTACCATATTTCCTATACATATTAGAGGCTCAGAAATATTTTTTAATGAATAAAACAAAATTATTTCTAAAAAGTTTAGGTACTTCATAGCCAGGTGTGGTAGCACATGCCTCTAATCCCAGTGACATGAGAAGCAGAAGCAAGAGGATTGCAAGTTTGAGGCCAGAGTTAGCCTGTGTAAATTAGCAAGACCTTGTTTTGAGATTAAAAAAAAACAAAAAAGGACCTGGGGAAGCAGCTCAGTGGTAAAACACTTGCAAAGCAAGCTTGAGGTCCTGCATTCAGCACCCCAGCAGCACAAATAAATAAATAAAAACAAGTTAGGTATTTCAGAAATTAATTTACACAAGTGCTAAAACATTCCATTGCCTTATAGTGGTATGGATTTTTTTTAATGATATTCTTCTTTAAATTATTACTACTGACTTTTACTCTATCTTCTTTAAAAATGTTGACCTGTCTTTTTGGCAGCGAGGAACTTTGAATGCTCAGGCTCTTCCTTTTCTCTGTCTTATGGTTTATAAAACTCCATTCTGGGAGAATGGTTGAGCTAAAACTTCAAATAGAATCTCATGAGTCATGCACATGTCTGGGAACAGGAGGAGAACAGAGTGGATGTACAAGTAGGGAAAATAATGGAAAGGGAGTTAATTTTTTTCTTCTCATTTTAATCAGGAAATAGTTCTTCCTCCTCTATGTTTATTTTTTAAAACAATGTATTCTGATAATAAGAAATAGCTTAATGCTGAGTCACTTCTGGGAGGCAGAGATCTGATTTTCTAAATACTTAGTTCTTTGTAGTTATCAGAGATCCAACAGTGATGTTTTAAAATTATTCTGTTTCCGTAACTTGGCTACTCTTTAAACCAAGAGGACTATGTATGTGGAATGGTGTACACTTACGTGATAATTCACGTCAACCATGCACTTACTACAAGATCTCAAATGCCTCCCTACATAATCAGTCCCAAGACCTAAGAAGCTACCTCATTAAAATTTACTTGAGATTCTTGTAACCTTTTCTCAGGAAGCAACAGCAGGTATAAAATGTACAGGTTTTTTTTTTTAATGTGTGCAAAGTTTTAATTCTGGTGTATAAAAGAAATCCTTTGAGTAGTTGAAAAGTGTGGCAGATGGAAGGCAAGAAAGTCATAGGATTTTGGAAGTGTGACATGGTTTGTTGTTGTTGTTGTTAGGTGCCGTCGAGTCAGTATCTGACTCATAGTGACCCTCATAGGTAGATTATGGTAAATTAGAAATTTGTCACTGGCCATTGATGGAGGAGATGCCAGGCTGAATCTGTTTTTCCTGTGCCTTTGTTGTTGTTGTTGTTGTTAGGTGCCGTCAAGTCGGTATCCAACTCATAGCGACCCTCCGTACAACAGGGGAAACACTATTGTCAGTGCGTCTCTGCTGTTCATAGGGTTTTCAATGGCAGATTGATTTCTGGGAGGGGGTTGCCAGGTCCTTCTCCCAAGCCTACAGCTTCTGGTGTTCCCAGGCAGTCTCCCATCCAGGTACTAACCAGGCCCGACCCTGCTTAGCTTCCGAGATCTGACGGGATCGGATGCCACAGGGCTATGGCTGCAGGCTTCCTGTACCTAGACTATACTGTAGTTATAAAATAGGTTCCTTTGAATACTGCATTGACATTTTTGGCTACTAGGTTGATCAAATTCACGTCTCCCCAATGCAATACCAATAATAGTGAGTCAGTTTACATATCTTGTAGCTAGTATTGTGCTATTCATTGCTAGTGACAATTTCAAAGTTGAATTTCTGGCTTTTGCAGGAATCTTATGATATTCCATTGCTTAATAATGACCAATAGCTCTTTATCAACCACAGAATGAGTCAAAACTTAGCATGATATACAAAGCCCTTTGCCATCTGATCTCTTGCTTAGACACCAGCATCTCATGCTATTGGTCACTTAGATCATATGTCAAGATTCAAAACCATCTCTCCCTCTTTTATGCCACCACTGTACTTACAGCCCTCTTTTTGCACAAGTACCATAAAGATTTATTCATAAATCAATCACCTTGAGAGGAGGGGCCATGGTTTATTAATCCTTTTATGAACAGCACCTGGTATGTAGTTGGAGGGCTATAAATGCTTGCTAAATTAATAAATATATGCTCAATTTTAAAAACATAAAGCATAACTGCCAACTAAGTGCCTGCATCTGTACCACAATAGCGTCTGATCCTGTCAGATCTCAGAAGCTAAGCAGGGTCAGTCAGGCCTGGTTAGTATTTGGGTGGGAGAACGCCTCGGAACACTAGGTGCTGTAGGCTTGGGAGAAGGACCTGGCAAACCACTCCCACAAAACAATCTGCCATTGAAAACCCTATGAATAGCAGAGAAGCATTAGTAATACTGTTTCACCTGTTGTACGTAGGGCTGCTATGAGTTGGACACTGACTCAATGGCACCTAACAACCACCACTACAACCAACTAAGTAATACATTTAACATGTGCACAGGCAAAATTCTGTGAAAGACCTCATGGCACTTGCCTTTGTGTAATCTCCTTGACTTTGAGTGTGGTAAAACTTTGGGAGAATCAGATTCCATTCCCATTTTATAGATTCTAAATTGCATATAATTATAGATGAAAGAAGGAAACTATCTGGGGCGCATAATTTAATTACATGAGCCCTATACAAGCTGGCTTTCACCTAGTGAAGATGGGGAATCAGAGATCGAAAGATTGAGGAGGATTTGATGTTCCTTTGCTGGTTTTGAAGATGGAGGAGACCATGTGCCAAGGAAAGTGGGAGGCCTCTAGAAGCCCACAATGTCTTCGGAACACCAGCAAAGAAATGGAAACCTCATACCTACAACTACAAAGGAACTGGATTTTGCCACCAACCTTGGTCAGTTTGGACATAGATAGTTTCAGATCCTCCAAATAACAGACCAAACTGCTCACAGCTTGATTTCAGTCTTGGGAGATCCAAACTGGACAACCCAGGACAGGTCATCTCAGACTTCTGCCCTACCTCACTGTGATAAACATATGAGTGTTGTTTAAAGCTACACAGTTCATAGTAATTTGCTTTGTAGAAATGGTCAGTTGGTAAACTTTGTGTGTAATTTCAGCAGATAAATTGAAGATATATGTTCTGCTCTGTTTTTGCTAATTTGTTTATTTAATCAATAGCTGTTTTCAAATTAAAATGATGTTACCTAGATCACAGCATTCATTCATTTCAAATCAAGTAATAACTTGTTATTGGGCATATTTCATGTCTCATGCACTGTGCTAAGCTCTGGCTAAAATTCAGCCTGAACATAGCATATGTAGTCAAATTAGCAGAGATATAGCTGCAGACACAAATTTTATGTCAAAGAGGTGAATGTAAAGATCGTAAGGTTTGAATATTAATAGGATTCTGCAGCAACAAATGCATTCATTTTCAAGTTTATGTTATTTTTGGTTAAACCTGCCTGGCATTTTGAATTTTTAGAAATATTTGGATAAGCAAATTATCTTGGCACCTGCCTGTAATCCCAGCTACTCAAGAGATTGAGTCAGGAAGATTAGATGTTCAAAGCCAAGGGCAGCCTGCTCAACTTAGCAAAACTCTGTCTCAAAACAAAAAATTAAAGAAAAAGGACTAGGGGAGCAGCTTAGTGGTAGAGTGCTTGCTGAGCATGCATGAGGCCCTAGGTTCAACCCCCAGTACTGCAAAAATAAAAAAGTGTGGATAATATCTTGTGTATTGTCAAAAATTCTGTCTGATTCATTTAAAAGAATGTTTGCTAATTTTAATATATCTATTGCTTTAATGTTGATACTTTCAAGTTAACTAGTCAATAATATAGCTAGAAATGAAAGCATGAATTCTCTAGTTTAGAATGGCTAAAGTGACTATATGTTAAGGCATGCTTTTATTGAAGTAATATATATTTAAAAAGAATTATATACCAGCAGCCTGAAAACATAACAATAATATTGTTAAAGTATTGAGTTTATAATAGCTTTAAAACTTTTGAACTAGATATCTCAAATAGCATCATGATAGTGACTGTTTATGATAACTGTAAACTCATTTAACAAGAGCTTATTTAACTTATTTAACTTATTTAAGAGCTTATTAAACTTATTTAACAAGAGCTTTAGTGTACAGTGAATTCTGATAGTTCTCATGGTATATACAGAAGGTTAGAATATCTAGACATTTTAGTCATGAACCAAGATCTGCTTCTAGTATATAGAGAGCTGGCCATAGAATAGGCCGAATAGGCAACTGTGCTGTCACCAGATACGGGGTGTGCCAAATATCATAGAAAAACAAGACTGAGATGATCATGTTGCCAAAACTTTTCTAAGGGTATGTATGGTGTGTGGTTGCAAAGAACTTTTTTGAGTTGTTTTCTTACAGATGAGAAAGAGGATGGTGAGATCTTAGAGGATGTGCCATACCCTAGGGTTTCTGTTTGGGGGAATGAAGTGGGAATGTTTCGTTATGTGCTGTCGAGTTGAATCCAACTCATAGCAACTCTAAGTACAACAGAATGAAATGCTACCTAACACTGTGACATGCACATGGTCTTTCTATGTTTGATCATGTTGTTGCAGACACTGTTTCTCTTCTCATTTGGAGTTGTGCCACATCAGCAAATGGAGGTCATAGGGTCTCTTTCCATTCCCATCATTAAAGTCTACTCGATTTTGAGGAGGCAACTCTTCCCGTCATTTCTTGAATGCCTCCTTATTTGGGGGGCTCATTTTATATTTGACAGTGCTTCTCTGCTATTAATAGCAATTTCACATGCTGATTGTTCCAGGTGTGGGCTGCCTGTTCCTCCTTCTTAGTCTGAGGAAGCATAGAGTAGTGACTGAGCTCTGTGGTCTTCCTTTTGTAATCGTTCCCATACTATATAAACCTATGCATAAAGGACGAAGTAACATTTGACCACCATGAATCAGAAGGATGTCAAATTATTAGCCTTTCAGATGTGCCCACATATGTATCGGCCCATATACTGCAAACAAAACAAAACAAAACACAAAAACAGTACCTACTACACAGCATACAGGAAGAAGTCTGACGTATAATGAATATGTAGAATATAGAAAGTTAACACCACGATAAGCTGTAGCAGTTAGTACAGTAATGTTGAGATTTGAAGCAAGCCTTAAAGGAATGAATATACATTTTCCTGCATGGGTAAATTTTCCACAATGAGACACATGGCAGAGTGGTGACCAGTGAGAGTGAAGCACAGGAGCCCTAGGGTGGATGTGAGCAGGTGAGACAGACTCAGCTGGCAGAAAGACTGACTTCCCACCAGGAGGAGATTTTGTTGCTAGATGCTGTCGAGTTGGATCCAACTCACAGTGACCCTATGTGCAGCAGAAAGGAGAATTCCCGACACTGTGCTGTGCCTGGCACTATGTCAGTTCTTCTCTGACTGCTTCTCTGATGCTATTTATAGGGTTTTCAATGGCAGATTGTTTCCGGATTGTTTTAGGAGTGGTTTTCCGGTTCACCCATTTTTGCAGTGCTGGGGATCAAACCCAGGGCCTCAGAGAGTGCAGAGCGGGACTCTACCAACTGAGCAAAACCCTAGCCCAAGGGAGATTTTAGAGATGATCTAATAGACAACAGGGAGCCACTTTTGTTAAACAGGTGGTGCTAATTAATTTAGGGTGCATGGGGGTCGATCAAGTGCTCAGCAACAAGTTGGTAGCTGGAGTTTTAATTTGTTAAGTGGTACTTGCATTTGGAGAAGTGTTTCCCAAATGGGTTTGATAATGGTCACTTGGGGACAATTGTAAAAAGTGAAGATTGTTAAGCCCCTCCCATGGTGCTTATGTTTTCCTGGGTTTGAGATAGAAATAGTACTTTTACAAGCTCAAGGAGTCTTATTTATATATAACTCTTTTCTAGATAATTAGAAAATGTATTCAGTAACACATTTAGTGTTTTCCCTCTGAAATTTCAGTTGGATTATAAAGGAAAAAAGCCCAGCCTTGCTAAAGAAAGCAAGAATTTTGGTTGAGCTTCGTTTAAGCAATTTAACAGGCACCCTTTAATGGCTTTAAACGAATTCTCCAACTTTTTGAGTCTTTTCTTTCACTAATTAGTTTCTGATTCTAGTATCTATACAAAGGAAACACTTATATAGCTTAAAATAAGATATTTCAAGAAATTGTCAATATCACCAAATGGCTTGTAATGAACTGTTTAATCTTTGCCCTTTACATTTCATATTAATGGAAGATTTTTCTTTTTCTCACCAGTAGAGGGAGCAATAACTCTTGATATAAATAGCAATCTTTTTTTCTGGCAGAAGTAACATCACCAACTTATACTTTATTATTGAATTATGATACCAGTGAATTTATAATTAATATACTGGAAATGTAAGGTGTATGTTTCTTTCATAATTTATAACTTAGAGTTTAATACATTGTTTGTGACATACCTTGGTATAAATCTCCCAATATGAATTCCTTTGCCAAGTGGACTACAGTACCCAGATATGTGGCCCTTTGCTAGCCTACCCCCTTATCCACAGTTTTCTCCTTTTCAAGAACATCAGTGCTTATTATCGGTCCAAATATGACTTGCTTGCTTGAGACACAGTTCAGAAACAACTGTAATGAATCCTTCTTGGATCTTCCACTTCTCAATTTATATAGCATGCTTAGATTCCTCTTTAATAGCACTTACTGCAACTGTTTATTTTGTGATTATTAGAAAAGGAAATTGATTTTATTATTCTATTACATCATAATGGACTTGCCAGATAAAATGCAGAAAGCCCAGTTAAATTTGAATTTCAGATCAATAATAATTTTATTTTTAGTGTAGTATGTCTTATGAAATATTTGAGACATGTTTATATTAAAATTTATTTGGAGTTTGTATTAATTGAACATTTTATATTTTTATTTGCTAAACCTGGCAATTCTGCTCATAAACACTTTGATTGCAGAGACTTTGTATTGTTCATACTCATAACTTTAGAGCACTCTGTTAACTCATGGTGGTTTCTTAATAAATGAAAGAGTCAATATGTGACTAATTTATTATAGGAAGAAGGACTAGCATTTTTGAATGCAATACCTGCTTTTAAATCATCTCCATTAAAATTACATTAATATGTGGCAATGAATTTTTATTTATTCTAAAAAAGAAAATAGTTATAAGAACTTTGTGCTAAGCAAAAATTTAGGAATTTAAAAATAAAAATTGGAGGGAACATTGAAAGATATTTAAGTGCCTTAAAATATCTCTTTGAGCTGTTAAGAAACATTATGCAGGTTAAGAAAATTCTCCTCCAAAATGATTATGGATCCCTTACAAGAAAAGTATGTATGATTTTAAAAGATGTGTTATATGTTAAATCAAGACATAACTTATAAAAAGATAGAACCCATACTATTCATTATTTAGGATAATGAATTTCTTCCCTTACTTTGACCTGAGAAGAAAAGAAAAAGTATTGTGCAGGCACTACCCTGTTTGAGTAAATACATTTTATATACTTAATTTAAAATATTCTTAAGTCTCATTACCTTAAACCAAACCCGAGGCATTTCTCCACAAATTTCTTAAATTTTTGACTTACTAATCTAGAAAAAGTAGAACTACCATTCATAATTTCCCCCATCAACATGTAAATACTACACAGTCTCTAAAACCTCCCTCTGGCAGCTGAAAGTCTCATGTTAAACAATCTCATGGCCAACTTCCATTATACTCAGCATGACATGACATTAGTAGGTAGAGAGATTAAAGTATACTGATACAGCCAATTTAAAAGACTAGCAACCTAAAGCAGGAAATATACACACATATAAATTCACAAGTGACTGAAAATTGAAGACAATTTGAATTTCATTATTGTCAAAAATACAATTTATAACAATGTGATATAATTTTTCACTGTTTAGCCAAAAGTTTTAAAAACATGATATATTCAACCTTGGTGGCACAATTGACTGTTGATGGGGGTGAAAATTGGTGCAATTGTTCTAGAAATTACCTTGGTTATGATTATGTATATACATATATGTATATGGTTATGTATACATGTATTACAGGCTTTGAAAGTTCACATACTTTGCTTAATAAGAGCCTTTTCATAAATTCTCCCTAAAAAATCCCACAGAAACACATGTGGAGACAATTCCTTTATATATTGCGAGAGAGAGACGTGCAAAGTTGTTGGTGGCAAAGGCTGAGCAGAAGTGACCCTCAGAGCTCTCCTGGCCATCCTGCTTCTGATCCTGGTGGTCAGGCTAGAGGGGTTCAGAATTTGCTTTTTCACAGGGAACCATTTTCCTCTAGCCCTGCTGTTCTCCTCTTCTTGAGATCTTTGTCACTTCCCACCCCAGTCTACCCACCCACTTTTGCAGATGGCCTTGTGGACAAAACCTACTTTTCATTCCTCCATCTCTTTTCCAGCTAGTAGTGGAGACAGATTGGAGGTTTACGTTAGGAAGTGCATGGACATCTACACTGGTTCCTTGACCTGTGGGGAAAATGGACATTTGGAGAGATTTTTCCCATGCTTCAGAACTGTTTACGATAGATGCAATCGAGTGCTACTTATTGTTCATTTTCTTCTACTTCCTTGGAGAAAGGGAGGCAATAAACACAGATTTTTCTATGGTTGTATTTTACTCTCTGAGAATGAGATCCACTCCACCCTTTGTCAACCCCCATATCATATGTACATTATCTAACTTGCAGACATTCAAATTTGAAATGCGTTTCCAGGAAAAAAAAATCAAGTGACTGGTCTTCCCATTTAAACAAAATTTGGGACTATAAAACCTAATGTGAACATTTTCCCCCCACCATGACCTATATTTTTAAAACTTTCAAAATTGTGCAATTTTGTAGACCTTTCAACTACTTTCGATATTCCTCTAGTTTATTTAATTAATTCTTTCTACTTTCTTCCAATAGGATATTTCCGAATTATTCCTTATGGTCATTAAAAATTTAATATATCAGGTATCTAGTTCTTACCTGTTCAACATGAATCCAGATGTTCACCTGCTGAAAGGATGCCAGCTTTTCTTTTCTATTACAGACTTAACTTGGGAGAATAAATTTGGAACAATTCTGTAGGGACTATTGATCACAGATGGCTGAGTGATAATAAATCCTCAGGTTGAGATGAGCCCTTCTGGCTTAAAGCACTTGAACTGATTTTAATAACTTAAGATATTCTATCCTGCCTCATCCAGTGAAACAAAAGATCTCTCTTAAGTGTTTCTTTTAAAAATAAAAGACATGCAATTAGTTTGACACCTTAATTTTTTCTTTTTTCTTTTCTCTCTCTCTCTCTTTCTTTCTTTCTTTCTTTCTTTCTTTCTTTCTTTCTTTCTTTCTTTCTTTCTTTTTTTTAGAAAGGGTGTCTCTTTGTAGCCCAGGCTGGCCTTAACCTCATCATCCTTCTGCCTCAACCTCCCCAGTGATGGAATTACAGGTGCTTTCCACCACATCGGGCTTATGACAACCTAATTTTGACCTTTCTCTTAATTCTAGCATCTTTTCCAGAAATTTACTCCTTCCTACCAAACTATGTTGTTGTTGTTAGGTGCTGTTGAGTCGGTATCCGACTCATAGCGACCCTCTGTACAACAGGGGAAACACTATTGTCAGTGCTTCTCTGCTGTTCATAGGGTTTTCAGTGGCAGGTTGATTTTTGGGAGGGGGTTGCCAGGTCCTTCTCCCAACCAAACTATAAAAGGGCTAAGTTTCTTCTAGCTTTAAAAGAAATCTCTCTACCTTCATGAAAGTTTCACTTGTATACCCAGCTTAGTTATGATGCTTTCTCTTATTTATCATGGTCCTTGTCAGATGGCATTGCAATTATTAGCTTATACATATGGGCTCCTTATAGGAGGGGACTGTTTATGAATCACTGCATTTCTACTGATTTGCATAGTGGCTGGAATTAACAGATGCTCAGTAAAGAATGAAAGATAGTTTTAAGTCAGAGGTTAATATTGAGTCATTTAGATTGTCCTGTAAAGGATAAAGGATTTAAAATTCTTTGGTCATTTTAGTTAAAATATTTTTAATTATTTGTTTTATAAGCAAAAGGAAGGTTATATATTCCTGATTCAAAGAAAAATTTGGATGCAATTTCTGAGGTAATTTATTACATTTGAGAGCTTAAAACATTTTTTGGCCACTGTTAATCTTATCAATCAAGGCCCAAGTAGAACTTGATGGCACACTCAAATTAAGATAATTCCTGTGTGAGTGCTTCATAATGTAACTATACAAAAGAAGCTGTCAGGGAGTACTAAGTACCAAATCACTAGCTTGGTGATTTGGGCCTAAAAATCCATGAAATGTGGACACTGTGGGGGTAATGGGAAGACTCAAGATGAGCTGTTGGAACTTGCAAGAAGAAAATCAGGTGCTTTGAGGAGAACTGTGATCTTCCTTTGTGAAACGTGGCCACACTGAGGCAATCCACCTGCACTCTTCTGTTTTCCTTTGGTCTTCTGCTGAGATTTCCCACTGGCCAAGAGCAAACCCGAAGGGAGGCCAGGGCAGCCTGTTAGTGTGGTCCTTGTCCATCAACCTCCCCAGGCAAAGGGCAAGATGGACAGTGAGTGGATCTTGAGGGGGTGGATGTGGGGCACAGTAATGCTGTTTACTATAATGAAGGTACTTTCTCTGTGGAATATTCATGCTGCTGAATGATAACCCTAAACCAGCAAACAAATGCCCACTGTAGCAGAACTTGCCTTGTATTTATTTTTTAAACTAAAATTAAATCAATCTTAGCTTTTAGGAGCTGTGTGGGGTGACAAGATATGACTAGCCCATGAAAATCACTCATTGTATAATATTAGCTCAGTTGTGAGAAAATTGTGTATCCCAGATTGCATTGCCTTTGACCTCAGCTCCACTCTCATATGAGAGTTCAGGACCACATTTGCACTAATGGGGTATTTCATCTCATAGGGGAATGCATTTCTCAGTGCACTAAAATGCTTTCCTCTTGCAACAGTCTTTTTAAAATAATGTGGAGAGATTTCTCCAGTTGGGTTCACTGTGGATTGCCTGCAATATGTGATTTTTCCAAATGTTATATTATGTTAGTCTACCACCTTCAATTTAAATTTGAGTAAATGGTGCTTTAGTTCTATGAAAATTCTCTTCATGCTCTGTGTTAGACTTAAATAGATAACAATTTTCACATATCTGGCTAAAGAGAATATTGATGTCTAAATAAATTTGAAAATAGAAGATTTTATACACATTGATTTTATCACACCACAGATATGAAGCATATATTTGATATCTGAAATTGGCACACTGACATAGGAAATAAATGCCTTTAAAAATATGTGTGCACAGAATAGAAAACATAGTTTTCTCTTCTGATAAACATGCCATTGGCCTTCGAACAGGAAAGACAACCAATTTCGGCAGTGGACTCTTGACTGAACCTAATAGTTTAAAAATCGCTAGACCATGTGTAACGATGATAGAATCAAGCATTATAAACACTATTTCACATCTTTGTACATTATACAATAAATTTGAAATTTATTTTAAATTTGAAAATATGAAGTACTTTGGAAAATATTAATTTAGTATGACCATCAAGTTAACCACATATGAAAATATTTTGTCATTTTAGGAGGTCATTTCATCATTGGGCTAGGTTTTGTCACAGATAAGACTGACTAGTTTGCAGTAAAATGCGGCACATTTGGGTAGCAGCAAATTTTGATTCAGTATATCATTACTTCTATGTGTTTTTAACAGTAAGTGGGATGTTTTACCTTTTAACTAAATAGATATGGAAATAAATTTTAAAATTTAAGAGGAGACTTTTGCAAAAAGATTTAGATTCAGAATCAAGACAGTCCCAATTGGACTGATCATATTTTAGAAAGTGGACAGCATAGTATAACAGAACTCATCTGGACAGAGGAAATCTAGGATTGCATCTATAATATTTTTCCATTGAGTTGGAGGTGGAGGTTAACAGCTTGGGCTCTGGAGCCTGTCCACCTGTATTTGCATTCTCACTATCCACTTTTAGTAGTAGTCATAGGAGCCAGAGAAAATGACTAAATTTCACTGTGCTTCAATTTTCTTTTTTCCAAATGGGGATTCTCTCATAACTACTACATAAGGACATAATAGGCCTTAAAAGTTAAGATATATAAATTCTTAGAAGAGTGCTTGGTATACTGTAATGGTATTATTATTTGTTGAATTGAGTACCACTTCATTCACTGACTTAAGTGACTATATTATTGTTGTTGTTAGGTGCCAGTGAATCAGGTCTGACTCATAGTGATCCTATGTCCGGCAGGATGAAACACTACTCAATACAGTGCCAAACACACTATCTTTTTATGTTTGAGCCCATTGGTCACTGTGTTTCTTCTCATTTTGAGTTGCGCCACATCAGCAACTGGAGGTCCCAGGGCTTTACTCCAGTTGCATCATTAAGGTCAACTGTACTTCATAGGTTATTTAATCTCAATACATTTCAACTTGATTAACACCAAACTGTACATATTCTGAAAGCTTTTGTGATTATATTTTATGCAACCAACATTTGTTGAGGCTCTATTCAATATTTGCACTGTGATAGATATTAGGAAAATCTTATTAAGTAAGAGAAACATAGTTTCAGCTATGATGAAGCTTTAGGTCAAGCAGGCAATGATAGTACTCTGATGAGTAATGCTCAGGGTGATACATTTGGGTACCAGTGTTGGAGGAGGGCTGATCTCTTAGCTTAGGAATGGTTCTAGCTCCAAATCATCTTGTAACTCCTGCATATCTCCAAATTGTCAAGCATGTTCTCTCTTATGCTTTAAGTCCTGAGGATCCCTACAAAGTTTGAAACTCTGGGTCAATAATCCTGAATTGTCTAGAGAAAAGCACAAGACACCAGGAGACCTGATAGACACATCACCTAGAGAAGAGTGTGGGCAATGTGAGATTCCATGTCCCAATTCTTCATTTTCCATTCCCATCACTGCCACCAGTGGCCCACTGCCATGATTGTACTATAACCAGGCCTTCTTGAGGTACTACACTCAGTGTCCAGGAATAGAACTTGAAGACAGAGGATCTCTAGACCTTTGCCTCACTTTTCATTTCTCTTGGGAGCCGTCCTAAGTCAACTTATTATGGACAGTCTTTATGAATTGAAATGAAATTTGCTTGTTTGATTGATATACTCTTATTTTAAAAATCTGATGTGTGTCTGTTAGTGTTACTACCTGGAGCTCTTTTGGATCTGATTATGTTCTATACCATTTCTGCTTATGTTCCTTCATGTTTTCATGCTTCATTTGTTGTTTAGCTATTGTTTAGTTGGCGCCAGACTTTGCAATTGCAGAATAGTGTGCAGAAAAGCTTTCATGCATAGGATGGTATTTTCTTCTAGAGACAGCTTTCCATGGGCTCTTGCCAGGTCCTTGCGAGCTCTGGCAATCTGAGATCTCAGACAAATTTCAGAGTCTGAGATGCTCTGAAGGCAAATGGTACTTCCTGGGAAGGCCTGTCATCTTTCTGCTTACCATCAGTTCTTACTTAGAGGAATGCAGATCTTTAGGTTTTCAACCTAAAGCAAGTCCTTCCTCACTAGTGTGGGTATCCTATACTCAAAACCCCTCCTTGTGCCATACTAGGCTGCGATAGTACTTCTCAATCCCTCAGCCTCTCAGTGAGTATCTCTGGAGTCAGTGTTAATTCTACTGGAGAAATGTCTTCAAAACCAAGAAGGAGGTGAAAAAGAAGAAAGTGGGGAAGGAAAGTTTATAGATGACTGTATATGAGTTAATCAGAGATTCCTTTATGAACGATGGAATGAAGGTAAAATGAGGTAAAGTAGAAGGGATGGAGAGAATCAAAGGGAATAGGCCAGAATTGAGAACTAGCAATATTTTTGGCTTAGATTTAGACTTTGCTACGGTATGAATAGGCCTGCAGCCATACCATTGTGATGTCTAATCCTGTTAGATCTCAGAGGCTAAGCAGGATCAAACCTGGTTAGTACTTGGACAGGAGACTACCTGGGAACACCAGGTGCTGTAGGCTCAGGAGAAGGACCCTGCAATCCACTCCCAGAAAACAATCTGCATTGAAAACTCTATGAATAGCAGAGAAACACTGACATTAGTGTTTCACCTGTTGTATGCAGGGTCGCTATGAGTTAGACACTGACTCAACAGCACCTAACAGCAGCAACATGGTCTGAATGTGTCTTTCCAAAAATCCTTTATTTCCAATCCTAACTATTGGTGTTTTAAAGAGATGGGGTCACTGGGAAGTAATTAAGTCATGGGGCTCTGCTCTTATGAAGGAGGTTAATGTCCTTTTAAAAGGAGATGAACAGAGCACCTTTGTCTCCATCTATGATGTGACTATACAGTGTTAATCCCTTCTATCAAGTGACGATTCATTAAGAGGTGTGATCTTTATAAGAGTAAAAAGAAAATCCTTCCCCAGACACTGTGCTGAATTCCTTGGTCTTGGGCTTCCCAGCTTCCAGAAGTATGAGGAACAAATTTCTAGTATTTATAAATTACCAAGTCTGTGGTATTTTCTAATAGAAGCACAAATGAATTACGACTGATAAAAATCCAGGGTTTTCTGACCCAGAACCTGTAAAGCAAGTACCATTCTGATTTCTACCACTAAAGATTAACTATAACAATCATGGAACTTAACATAAATAAAATCATGAAATATCTATTCTTCTGCATGCAGCTTCTCTTAGTCACACACAGACATACAAACACATACACACATATATCCCCCATGTGTCTGTCAGCTTGTCATGCTGTAGAGGATTTCATATTGCTGTGGTGCTGAAAGCTATGCTACTATTATTTCAGATACCAGTAGGGCCACCCATGGTGGACAGGTTTCAGCTGATATTCCAGAATAAGAGAGACTAGGGAGAAGGACTCAGCAGCCCACTTCTGAAACAATTAGGTATTGAAAACCCTAAGAATAGCAGAAAAGAACTGTCAAATATAGTGCTGGAAAATGAGCCCCCCAGGAAGGCAGTCATTCAAGAAGTGAGAAGAGTTGCCTCCTCAAAAGAGAGTCAACCTTAATGACAGGAATGGAGTAAATCCCCCTGTGACCTTGTTTTGCTGCTGTGGCATGATTCAAAATGAGAAGAAACATAGTGGTTACAACAAAGAGCTAAAACATAAAAAGATCATGTGCATCACACAGTGGCATAGTGTTGGGTTAGTGTTTCGTTTTGCTCTGCTTAGGGTCTATATGAATCAAATCCCACTTGATGGCACCTCTCAACATCAAGAACACACACATAGTATACATACGGATTGGATTTGTAGTTGAGAGATCTCTAATATGAATCCTATCTGCATGAGGTTCTAATCTGCATTTAATTTTGTATCTCTCTAAAACAGTTGAAAGGGTACAGATTAGACTCAAGAATATGTGGAGAGAAATTTATGTGTGTAAAGCATAATATCTCCAATCCTGATGCCATATTCTTCATAAAGTCCAGCTTCTTGGATTATTTGCTCAGCATAGAGACTCAAGAAGTATGGTGAAATGATTCAGCCCTATGCACACATTTTCTGACTTTAAGCCAGGCAGTTTCCTTGTTCTATTCCAATGACTGCCTCCTGTATAGATCTCATGTACAGAGTCTTCATGAGTACAATTAAGTGTTCTGGTATTCCCATTCTTTGCAATGTTATCCGTAATTTGTTGTGATACACACAGTCAAATGTCTTTGCATAGTAAATAAAACATAGATAGTCATCTTGACTTGGACCTGACTACCCATGTAACAAAAACAAGGAAAACACAAGACATTAAGATACATGATAGATACATCACCTAGAGAAGAATGTGGGCAATGGGAGATTCCACCTCCCAACCCTCCTGCTCCTTCCCTCTCTCTTTCTCTCTCTCTCTCCTCCTCTCTCTCTCTCCTCTCTATATATACTCATGTTTTTGCATTTTCAATAGTTCTTTTCATTGTTGAATAATATTCCCCAATACAAATATACTGCAATATGTTTCTCCATACTAATTTGATATGCCACTTCCAGATTGAGGCCTATTATAGATAGAGTTGCTGTCATTATTATTATTTTGTGGGTAAATATCTGGGAGTAAAGTTGCTGAAATACAGGATAGCTGACAGTTTAACTTTATATGAAATTACCAAAGTGGTTGTTCCATTTTATACTCCCACTAACAGTGCAAGATACTGCATTTTTCCACTATTACAAACATTGCATGTTGCCAGTCATCTAAATTTTAGCTGTGACTATTGAGTATATAGTAGTACCTCATTGTAATTTGTATTTACTTGATTACTAATGATTCTGAGAACTTTTCATTTGCTTAATGGCTATTGGTATATTATTATTTTGTGACGTATCATCAAATCTTTTGTCCCTTTAAACTTTTTTTCCATATTTTTATCATTATTTTGTAGCAATTCTTTTTTTTTTTCCCCTGGTACTGGGGGTTGAACCCAGGGCCTCACGCCTGCATGGTTTGCAAGTGCTGGGCCACTGAGCTGCGCCCCTAGCCCTGTTTTTTTACTTTTTGAGATAGGGTCTCGCTAAATTACGCAGACTACCTCTGGTCTCAAATTTACGATCCTCCCGCCTCTGCCTCCCTAGCTGCTGGGATTACAGGCGTGCGCCACCACGCCCGGCAGCTATAGCAATTCTTTGAGAATTCTGGATATGCATTTTTTACAGATATGTGCTCTGAGAATGTATTTTGTACTCAGGAGACTCCCAACTTAATTGTGTCCTTTGATGAACAGGCATTTTAAATTGTAATGATGTTTAAATTATTTGTATGGTTAATACTTTTAATGTTAAAAATCTTTACTTACATTTGATTGTGAATATATTCTCTTATGTTTTGTTCCAGTAGAATTTTATATTTTCCAATTTTATGTCTATGATTTCACACATATTAATTTTTTATGTGTAGTGACAATGGTCCTATTCTCAGCACCGTTTCTTGAAGTCTTCCTTCACTGAAGTGACTTGTGCTCTTGTATAAAAATAATTGATCCCACATGTGTAGAGATATTCTGGACTCTCTAATCTGGTTCATCAATCCACTTATGTATTCTTACAGCACTATGGTACAGTCTAGATTAATGTACTAGATTAATGTCAGTAACTTCCGAAGTAAGATAGTTATTTTAATGAGGATCTTCAGAGAAACAGATTATTAAGTAATTAATTATTAGTTAATTCTGGGAATTGACTCACTGGGTTATGGAGGATGAGAATTCCCTTAATCTGTCATGTGCAAGCTAGATAACAAAGACAGCTGGTGGTATAATTCAGTCTGGGTATGACAGCCTGAGAATTTGGAGTATTAATGTCTGAGGGTTGGTGAAAGTAGAGATCAAAGCTGTATCAGAAAGAGTAAATTTGTCCTTTGCCTGATTTTTGTTTTATTTAGGCTGCCAACAGATTGCATGATGTCCACCAGTATGGGCGAAGACAATCATTTAACTCAGTGTAGTGATTCACATGCTAATCTCTTCTGGAAACACACTCATGGGCAGAAATAATATTCTACCAGCTATCTAGGCAGGTTTAGCTCAGTCAAGTTGACATATAAAATTAAACATCACAATAGTGTAATTCCTCCATCATTGTTTTACTACTTCTTGACTGTTTTTTTTTTTTTTTCATTTTAAAATAAATTTTTCAATCGGTTTGTTAATTTCTTTTAAAAAGCCTGATGGGGGAATTTTGATTGGAATTATATCAAATCCATGGATCAATTAGAGGAAAACAGCAAGATACAAATACAATTAACTTGATCTGTTTTTCTATTATTTGGATCTTTCATTTCTATCAGCAATAATTTTAGTTTCTGTATAGAGATTTGGCATATCTTTTATTAGATTAATTTCTAGGTATTCAACTGTTTTTAATGCTATTATATTGCTCTTATGTAGAGATGCAATTGATTTTATATATACATTTTGCATCCTGAAACCTTGCTAAATCTCTTATGTGATAACTTTTATTGTTAATAGTAAAAATTTCAATCCCTACTTTCCAATGTTTTTGAAATTTAAAAATCTTTTTCTTTTCTTATACTTTGGCTAGAATCTTTACTACATGGCTGTATAAAATGGTAGAAGTTGATATTCTTGCTTTCTTCCTGATTATAAAGGAAAGGGTTTAATATTTCACTATTCGTACAACTGTAGCAATAGTGTTTTAAAAATCAGTGAAAGTTTGTTGACTTTGTCATATACTACATCTATTGAAGTGATCATATGGGTTTTCTCTTTCATTTTGTTAATGTGTTGAATTATACTGATTTTTTTTAGTTATGTAAATTTTGCACTAGAGAAGGAAGACAATTCTACTTAGTAATGATATATTATCCTTCTGATATATTACTGGGTTTGGTTTGTCAATATCTTCATGACTTTTTTATCTATGATCATGAGGGATACTCATCTGTAATTATATTTTTATAACTTTTAATTAGGCTTTGATTTTTGTAGGATTATCATGGCTTTATGAAGTGGATTGGAAGATTTTTGCCTCCTCAATATCCTAAAAGCTTTTGTGTAGCATTTTTATTATTTCTTCCTTAAATTTATGAGTGAATTCAACAATGAATACATCTTACCTAGATGTTTTGTGTGTGAGTGAGGTTTATGATGACATAAACATTCATTCAGATATAAGCTGTTTATAATTTTTCTAATTCTCCTTATTTCAATTTTAATGTTATATTTTGGAAGGAATTTTTCAATTTCATATCAATTTCCGGGATAATTTACAAGACATTCTTTATTATATTCCTTTATTTCTTTACACATAAATTTCTTTCAATGTTTTTATAATCTGTGGTGAAGTCTTTCCTTTTATTTCTGAGATTGGTAATTTAAGCTTTTTTCCTTTTGATTGATCACACTACAGTTCTATCAATTGTATTAATCTCAGAAAATCTGATTTTCATTTTGTTGATATTCTTTTTGTGTGTGTGTGTGTGTGGTACTGGGGGTTGAACCCAGGGCATTATGCCTGCATGCTTTACAAGTGCGGGACCACTGAGCTGCACCCCCAGCCCCCCCCCCCCTCTTTTTTTTTACTGTTTTGAGACAGGGTCTCCCTAAGTTACAGAGACTGCCTCTGGTCCTGATATTGCGATCCTCCCTCCTCTGCCTTCGGAGCCACTGGGATTACAGGTGTGTGCCACCACGCCTGGCACTTGATATTTTTTTCTGCTATTCCATTTCTTATTTTATTGGTTTTTATTCTTATATTCATGTTTTTCCTTAAGATTCATTTCCTTTTCTTTTTCTATTAACCCCTAATGAAAATCGTTGCTCATTTTTTGACTCTTGTCCTACAAAGCCTAGAATATTTACTGATCCCTGTTTTATTTGATGATTTTTCAGATTGACAGTTTTTATTTCTTTTAGATTTTAAGTTATGGCAATTTATTGTCTTTTGGCTTTTCTCCATATACTCCAAGATAAGACCATTTACAAACAGAAATGATTATATATCTTCTTTTCAGATTTGGATGCTTTCTATTTTTCTTACTTAATTGCTTTGGCTATGTTAAACATAAGTAGTGAAAGTGAAGCCAGCATGGTGGCACATGCCTGTTATCCCAGCAAATCAGGAGGTGGAGGCAGGACGATCACAAGTTAGATGCCAGAGGCAGTCTGTGAAACTTAGCGAGACCCTGTCTCAAAAAGTTAAAAAAAAAAAAAAAAATGGGCTGAGGGTGCAGCTCAGTGGTCCAGCACTTGCAAAGCATGCAATCGCGATGCCCTAGGTTCAACCCCCAGCAGCTGGGGGGGGGGAAGTGGTCATCTTTACCTTGTTCCTTATCTTAGAGGAAAATATTTCAGTGTTTTACCATTAAGTATGATGTTACCTGTGTGGTTTTATACATATAGCTTTTATTATGAGCAGGTTGTTGTTGTTAGGTGCCCTTGCATAATTTTTAACTCATAGTGACCTTTATAGGGTTTTCAATGTCTGATTGTTTCAGAATTGCCTTGGGGAGTGGATTGTCATGTCCTTCTCCCATTTTTGCAATGCTGGGAATCAAACTTAAGACCTCAGAGACTGCAAAGCAGCGCTCTACCAACTGAGCTAAGTCTCAGCCCAGTATGTGCAGGTATTTAACTCCTA
This sequence comes from Pedetes capensis, assembly GCA_007922755.1. Taxonomy (NCBI): domain Eukaryota; kingdom Metazoa; phylum Chordata; class Mammalia; order Rodentia; family Pedetidae; genus Pedetes; species Pedetes capensis. The sequence continues at coordinate 87,381 of VMDO01000842.1, forward strand.
TTTCTGGCATGCTGATTGTTTCTATCATGAAAGGATGTTGAAAATTTTCCAATTTTTTTTCACATCAATTGATATGATCATGTTGTATTTTCCCCTTAATTCTGTTAATATGGTATGTTACATTGATTTTTATATATTTAACCATCTTTGTATCCCAGGAATAAATCTCACTTGGTTATGGTGTATAGTCATTCCAATATGCTACTAAATTCAGTTTGCTAGTGCTTTTTTTTTTTCTCTTGAGGATATTTGCATCAATATTCATAAGATTTGGGCTATAGGTTTCTTTTCTTGCTTTTCATTTCATTTCATTTCTTTTCTTTTTTCTTTTCATTTTAACATCTTTGTCTGGCTTAGGTATCGGGGTAATGCTGGTCTCATAGAATGTGTTAGGAAGATATCCCTCCTCTTCACTTTTTTGAAAATGTTTGAGAAGGATTGGTATTAGTATTTCAGTTGTTTTAAGTATTGGAAGGGCTGGGATTTAGCTCAGTTGGTAGAGTGCTGCTCTGCAGTCTCTGAGGTCCCAAGTTCGATTCCCAGGACCACGAAAGTGGGAGAAGGACGTGGCGACCCACTCCCAAGGCAACACCGAAACAATCTGCCATTGAAAACGTTATGAGGTTTGCTATGAGTCAGATGGGACTTGATGGCACCTAACAACAACAACAAAGTATTGGAAGATTTGAGCATTGAAGTCATAATTTATAGGAGATTTTTTTGTTAGGAGATTTTTTTTTAATTACTAAATTAACCTTCCTATTAGTTATATGCCTATTTAGATTTTCCATTTATTCTTGGTTTAGTATTGGTAGATTTTGTGTTTCTAGAAATTGATCAATTTCATCTAAGCCAGTTTGTGGTGTATAATTGTTCATAGCAATCTCCTAATCCTTTTTTATTTCTTAGAATTAGTGGTAGTATTCCCACTTGCATTTCTGATTTAGTAATTTAAAGCTAAAAGTATGTCAATTTTGTTGATCTTTTTAAAAATCAAACTTTTGGCCTCACTAATTTTTCTCTATTTTTAAAAATTCAGTGCTTTGTTTATTTCTACTCTAATCTTCATTTCCTTTCTTCTTTTAGCTTTATGTTTTGCTTGCCCTTCTTTTCATAATTCCTCAAATTGTCAAGTTAGGTTGTTGATTTGAGATTTTTCTTGTTTTTTTTTTATTGTAAGTTTTTATAGCTGTAAATTTCCCTCCTTTTTTGTGTCTCATAAGTTTTGGTACATTGAATTTTTACTTTCAGTAATCTCTTAAGAATTTTCTAATTTGTCCAGTGATTTCTTCTTCAATACATTGTATAAGAACATAAAGTAATTTCTATAAGTTTGTGAATTTTTCAGTTTTATTTGTTTTCAATTTTTAACTTTATTATATTGTGGACAGAAAAATTAATTTGTATCTTTATTTGTTCATTTGACTTCAAGTTATTGTCTAGTGTCCTTTCACTTCATCTTGTGAGACACCCTTGAACATTTCTTGCAGGGAAAATCTAGAGGTAATGAGTTCCCTTATATTTTGTTTATCTGAAAATATCTTAACTTTTCCCCCAGTTTTGAAGGACAGTTTTCAGATAAAGGATTTTTGGTTGATTTTTTTGTTTCTTTTGCCATATATTGATTCCACTGCATTCTGGCCTCTAAAGTCTCTGATAAGAACTTTAATGACACTTTTACTGAAAATCCTGTGTATGTGACAGGTTGATTCTCTCTTTGGCTTTCAAATTGTTGTTGCATCTTGGTGTGGGTATCTTTGAATTTACCTTAATTGGAGTTTGTTGAGCTTCATATATATATGTATGTATATATATATATATATATATATATATATATATATATATATGTCTTTCATGTACATATTTTTGTTGTTGTTGTTGTTAGGTGCCATTGAGTCGGTATCTGACTCATGGCGACCCTCATAGGGTTTTCAATGGCTGACTGTTTTGGGATTGCCTTGGGAGTGGATCACCAGGTCCTTCTCCCATTTTTGCGGTGCTGGGAATTGAACTTGGGACCTCAGAGACTGTAGTACAGTGCTCTACCAACTGAGCTAAATCCCAGCCCTTCATATATATATATATATATATATATATATATATATATATATATATCTTTTATCATATATATATATGTCTTTTATCAGATTTGGGATATTTGTAGCCATTATTTCTTCAACTATTATTTCTCTCTCATACTTCTGAGTTCTCCACACTGTGTATATAGATCTGCTTGATGGTGTCCCACAGGTCTAGCATGGTCACAATCTTATTTCTTTCTCTTCCTCAGACTTGATAATTTTTATTCCCTCTCTCTCCCTGCCCTTTCTCTCTCTTTGTGGTAGCAGAGTGTTGAACCCAGGACCGTTTGCATGCTTTCCAAGCTCTCTACCACTGAGCTGTACCCTCAGCCCTGTTTTTACTTTTATATCTTGAGACAAGGTATTACTAAATTATGCAGGTTGCCCCTAGCCTTACACTTGTAATCCTCCTGTCTCTGTCTCCCAAGTCACTGGGATTATAGGTGTGCACCACTGTTCCTAGCTAATCATTCTATCTTTAAGCTCCCTTTTTATTTCTTCTGTCTACTCAAATATACCTTTGAATTCCTCCAGTGAATTTTTCATTTCCATTATTTTACTTTTCATCTACTGAATTGGGGTGAGGGATTCTTTTTATATTTTAAAATCTCCTCACTAACATTTCTACTTTTTTAGTAGATCATTTTCTTGATGTTTTCCCCATCTTTCTTTTGTCCTTTGAACATCTCCATGATGATAGTTGTTTCAAAGTCTTTGTTGAGTAAATCTGCCATCAAATCTTTTTAAGGACATGCCAGGTCCATTTCCACTCATGATGGGTAGACTGAGTCCCCACATGAGGAAGGGTACCTTTAAAAGGCATCAGAAGGAAAATCCACCGAGAGGGGAAAAAGTACCTCAAAGCCTTTGATGGGAAAGTCCACCGAGAGGGGAAGAGTACCTCAAAAAAGGGTCTCTTCATGGAAAGGGACTTGGAATATTGCCTTTTCTTTTTCCTAAATTTGAATTAATCACTGTTTCCTTCATATAGTAAGTTTCTGGGAATTACTAATGAAAAACAAGTAATAAGTGTAAATATATAATCTTCTGACTCCCTGAGCAGTGCTCATTCAGATTGGGAGTTAGAAAAGCCTCCCTAGCAGACTTATGATAAAAGAATTCTTAAATGACTTCCAACAGCTTAAACTGCTTAAGTTAACACAAACCAAAGTTTCTATACTAACGGCCCTCCAGCAAATAAAATAATCTGGTAAGTCAGAACATCCATCCCAGCAAACAAAACATTCTGATAAGATAAAAACTCCCATTTTTCTTATTGTGAACTTAACAGGGTGACACATTTACTATAATTTAGCTGCCCCTAGTCCCCAGATAAGTATAGAGTGATTTACTATAGTTAAACTACCCCTAGCTCCCACATAAGTTCAGAGTAGTTTATAGTAGTTAAATTGCCTCTAGTTCCCACTAAAAATAGAGTAATCAATAACTTAGACGTAGAGCATAAACATAGTCATAGATGCTCAGGTCATCTTAGTTCAAAGTAAATACAATTTGTCTCTAAGTTATCTCTTACTCTGATCACCATGTAACACTTTTGTGATAATCTAATGGACTGATTATTAACAAAACCTTGTTGTAATCCATCAATGCTGCCAATTCCCTTTGTCCTTTTTCTGACCTTCCATATGGTTTAGTGAATTTTAGTTTCTGTATATAAGGCTGAGCTATTCGGGAAATAAACGGAACAGATTCACACTGCCTCCGAGCTGCTGTGTCTGCTGTTACCCAGCCACCGAGGCCTCATCTGCCTTTGGGAGACCCTGCATTTAATCTAGGCTGCAGCTGGATTGCGGCAAGGACAGTTCACTTTTATTTGTTTTGTTTCACTTACTTTTTGCTGTTTATGTTTTTGGTATTGGACATGGAAAATAATGCCTCTTGCGGGCTACACCTGTGCTCTACCACAGAGCCACACTCCCAACCCTTAATTTTTTGAATGGCTATCTTTTCTTATTTTTTGAATGGATTGTCCTTTCTTGTTATACTTTGTGAATTTTTAATTGGAAATTTGGCATTTAAATCTAATAATATGATAACTCTGTGACTCAGATTTTACTCCTTCCCCAGTGTTTGCTGTGTTTTGTTTTTGCTTCTCTCTCTCTGTCTCTGTCTCTCTCTCTCTCTCTCTCTCTCTCTCTCTCTCTCTGTCTGTCTGTCTTTCTCTTATAGGCTGTTACTGTGCCAAAGATCAGCCTAATGTATAAACTTAAGGTCTTCTCAGTTCTTTTTTAGGCTGCATCTTTCCATTGGCATGTATAGTCACACTTTAATTTTCCCCAAATATGTTGCTGTATTTGATTGTCCCAGTCTTTAATATATGGCTTCCAAAAAAGAAAAAAGAAAGGAACAAAGTGGCACAGATGGACACCAGCCCTTTAAGTCCCCTAGAAGTGAACTTTCAGGGGGAGGGGCTTGCAATATTGTGGAGCACTACAACCACAATGGCCCTCTGCCTCTTTGTATCTCTTGTGATTAGAAGCAATACTTAGTGATGCAAGCACAGATCCCTGATATTTGGAGGCTAGGATCCTTTTTTGCTGACTTTGGCTCCCACGAACTGTGTACAGGTGGCGCCAGGAAGACAAGCACAGCTGCCTGCCATGGTGCTAGAAGTGGAGTAACTGTTATTATGCTAAAAGCTGGGTAGCTGCTATTAAGCCAAGAGCTGAAATTACAAAAATTGACCACAATTTATTATCCACGCCTTTCCCTAGAAGTTGCAAGTCTTCAACAGACACCAGAGATTCAAAATTGTTCCATCAGATAGATTCTGCCCTTGTCATTATTGTCTAAGTAGAGAGTATTCTTGGCACTTCCAACCTTCAGTCTTCTCTGAATCCTCTGTCTTAATTTTAATGAACCCATTTTTTTTCCCCTGGTTATAGAGTTCGAAGTTAGAGGTTGGCAAACTGTGGCCTGTGATCCAAATCTGGTCACTGACTTGTTTTGGTATGACCTACAAGCTAAGAATATGGGAGAAGGGCCTGGTAATCCACTCCCAAGGCAATCCCGAAGGACTCAGCCATTGAAAACCCTATGAGGGTCGCTATGAGTCGGATACTGACTCGACAGCACCTAACAACAACAAGAAGAAGCTAAGAATAGTTTTTTTTTATAACATATTTTGAGTATAAAAGGCTTTTAAGTTGTCATGGATCAAACACTGTTATAAGTGTCTTGTATATATTAACTTATACAATGCACACATAAAGTTAGAAAATAGGTACTAATGTTCATACAGGAAACATTACAGGGAACACTTAAAGTATAGACCTTGCTATTGACTTCTGACATTCTTTATTAAGTTAAAATATTTTCTTTCAATTCTAAATGATTGATGAATTCTCTCAAAACCTTTTTGGCTTCTATATAAATGTTATAGTAAATTATAGTGTAGTCTCTGCATTCCTGGAACAAATCCTATTTAATGTTGGTGCGTTAGTTGCTTAATTTTATCTTTATGTATTTACATATTTTAGATAAGTATATAATATTTTCAAATGTGCCTATTTTCTGTTTTGGGGGATGGGGTATGGGCAAGTTGAACCAAAGTCTTCACACGTGCTTTACACTGCCACTGAGTGCTCTGCCACTGAGCTGTTGCCACAGCCCATTTTTTTACTTTTTATTTTGAGAGAGGGTTTTGCTAAGTTACACAGCCTGTCTCTGGCCTCAAACTTGGGATCTTCCTGCCTCCACCTCCCGAGTCATTGGAATTAGAGGCATGTGCCACTATGCCTGGCAGACACTTTTGATCAAAAGTACATTGATATAAATGATTAAATTGACAATGACTCTTTCTGATAACATTTTCATTACCTTTGCATGGTAGCTTTAATTTTAAGAAACATTCTTTTACCTTGTTTAATCAATGTCCATATGATATGCACATTTAGCATATTAACAGATTACCCTGTGCTTCTTAAGAAGCACTAATATTAAACCCAATCTAGAGCCGGTGCTGTAGTGACAGCTGTAATGCCAGAGACTTGAGAGGCTGCGGCAGGAGGATCACAACTTCAAGGCCAGAGGCAGCCTGTGCAAGTCAGTGAGACCTTGTCTCAAAATTAAAAAAAATGCCGGGCACGGTGGCACACGCCTATAATACCAGTGGCTCTGGAGGTGGAGGCAGGAGGATCGCAAGTTCGAGACCTGAGGCAGTCTGCATAACTTAGGGAGACCCTGTCTCAAACCAGCACTTGTAGAGCATGCAAGCACGAGGCTCTGGGTCCAACACCCAGTACTGCAAAAATAAACAAATTAAAAAAAAAGAGGTTTGGGGTGCAGCTAAGTGGTGGAGTACTTGCCTAGCATATGTGACACCTTGGGTTCAACCTGCAACACTGCAAAAAGTGAAAATAAAAACCTAATCTTATTCAGCATTGCATTAGGGTATGTTTTGCTCCTCTCATGGAGCTTCTGTTGGGGTACTTGGACAGGATAGTTTCCATCACAAAACACATGCCCTTTGAGGACAAATACCATGTTCCTTTTCTTCTGTGTATTATAAGGTCCTAGCACAATGTGTGACAGGTAGCAAAACCTCACTGTATATTTGCCAAGCAGATGTAGTTACTGTTGCATGGGAGAAAAGATAGATTTTACTTCTCATTATTGACTATATCTTACTTTGGATGTGTTTCTCTACCTCTTAGACAACCAAACCTAAGAATGACAACTAAACCTGGAATAGAGGCAGAATTTTGGTTATGAAAAATGGTAACATGGTAAAAATATGGCTTTGAAGGCTTCTGCTTTTTCTGTTGCAATATTGATACCAGTAATGTTTGTTCTTTATTCTCCATACATTGATTGGAATAAGAAATATGAGTTGATGCTGTGGCTCGCACCTGTAATCCCAGTGACTTGATTGATGGTAGAGGCAAGAGGATCACAAGTTCAAGGCCAGAGGCCATCTGTGTAACTTAGTACCTTAGTACTAAGTCTCAAAATAGTACGCTGTCTCAAAATAGTAAATAAAAGAATGGGCTGGCAGTGTAGCTCAGTGGTGCAGTGCTTGCAGAAAACATGCATGGGGCTCTGGATTTAACCCCTTGGTACCATAAAAACAGCAAGAAAAGGAATACAGAGTAACCCATTAGACATGCTGCTGTTAGACCCATCATCTCGTGAACTTCTTTGGATGGCCTTTATTAAGGTAGATTTTTCAATATCAAGTCATAAAACAATAAGCACATGGTTTTGTATTAGTTTTCTCTGGAATCTAGTCTCTTTATGTATGACAAAAATCTGTGACTAGTATTTTTGAACCAGTCTCTGTAGTCTATAAATTTAAATCTGATCTTAATATAATATATGCCTCCTGTAGATGGAAAAGATGTTCCTATTCACACTGGTGTAGTTACTTTGGATTATGATTTTCAGCATCTCATTTTTTAAAATAAAATGTTTAATTTTCTTTCATTGGAACACTGCAAGCTTTATTTTTAGGACTGAAGATTTAATTCCAACAGGATATGTTTAGAACTCTCCTGTACTGGCTTTCTGAAAACATTGAGTTTAATCTTATTATGAAAAGTGTAAACAGGTTACAGCTCAGGAACAGGTGCTAGAAGACTCACTCTTTGAACTTCATAGAGATGTCTTCCAGCTGCGCACAGCAGACTGTTCACATATGATTTCAAATCATACTGAATTAGAATCCCACATCTTTCCATCTTTTCCCCCTCTTTGTTTGTTAACTGGCAGTACACAGTGTAAGCTCTCTTCATATGTAAAAGAAAAAGCATCTCCTTCCCAATTTTGTCAACATATTTCCATGGGAAACCATATGTCCAACCAAAGGAAATGTTCAAAACAATTTTTTCATGAATACAATGTTAACTGTTATTTAGTATAAATACATTTCAAAATATCTATCTGTGTTTGCTGAGCATGTACTATGTACCATATATGTCTTCAAGGGCTAAGCATACAATTATGAATATGTTAGGAATGATCCTACCTCTTGTAAGGTTTACATTCTGGGAGAGGGAGAAGGGTAACCAACAAACCAACCAAGTTTTTCTAGTTAATGCAATCTGTGATGTAGAATACAACACTGGGATTTAGCTCAGTTGGTAGAGCGCTGCTCTGCAGTCTCTGAGGTCCCGAGTTCGATTCCCAGCACCCCCAAAATGGGAGAAGGACCTGGCAACCCACTCCCAAGGCAGTCCCAAAACAATCTGCCATCAAAAACCCTATGAGGGTCGCTATGAGTTCGACACTTCTCAACGGCACTTAATAAGAACATAACACAACGTGTACTTGAGAGTGGAACAGGGATTGGAGCGTAGTAGAGTATGGGGTTGGGGCTAGGGTTTAGCTCAGTTGGTAGATCACTGCGCTGCAGTCTCTGAGGTCCCTAGTTCAATACCCAGCACTGCAAAAATGGAAGAAGGGCTGGCAATCCACTCCCAAGGCAATCCCGAAACAGCCATTGAAAACCCTATGAGGGTCGCTATGAGTTGGATACTGACTCGACGGCACCTAACAACAACAACAACAACAAGAGTATGGGGTAGTTAGAATGATGATACTTTGGGTTTTATAATCTTTTTTTCGTTTCCTTTTTCTTTTTCTTTTTTTCTTTTTCTTTTTTTGGTACTGGAGGGATGAATCTAGAGCCTCATGCATACTTTGCAAGTGCCCTCCCACTGAGCTGCACCCTCAGTCCCTTTTTAAACTTTTGATCTTGAGATGGGGGTCTCACTAAGTTATGTAGGCTGTCCCTGGCCTCAAACTTGTAATCCTCCTGCCTCTGCCTCTGAAATTGCTGGGATTACAGATGAGTGCCACCCAGCAATCCTTATTATTTTACAGCATTTTAAGGAAATTCCTGATGTTGTAATCTTGAACACATGTTCATTGCTTACCATGTGAAAAAGCCAATGACTCTCGGACAAGTCATTTTTGGAGAATGGAAAAGGATTTCTTTGGAAAGCTAGGAAACCAAAGAAGATGGAAGCTATCACAAAGATCATTGTGCCTAGGAATTTCAGATGCAAGGCTGCTAGAGGGAGTTGTGGGGCAGTATATCAGATAGGCAGGCACTAGTTACACATTTGGAATGGTCTGCTTTCCTGATGTATGGGCGTCTGTTATTTGTAGGTCAGTGGATGTTGTGGGTTTTGTGAATCTAGAGAAAAGTTACTGATTAGAAAGTTTTAGGACTAAGCAGGGCGTGGTGGTGCATGCCTATAATCCCAGCGGCTTGGCTAGGGAAGTCGGGGCAGGAGGATCGCAAGTTCGGGACCAAAGACAGTCTGCGTAATTTAGTGAGACCTTGTCTCAAAAACTAAAAAAATGGGCTGGGGGTGCAGCTCAGTGGTCCAGCACTTGCAGAACATGCAAGCGTGAGGCCCTGGGTTCACCCCCAGTACTGAAAAAAAAAAAAATCTTAGGACTCATATGATTTTAGTTCATTTTCCCAGGAATAGTTAATTGTGCAGTTAATTATTAGAATATACACAGAGTCTTTTCCCTTCAGAACAGGACAGTTAGCAAATGGCTACCTGGGGAGATAGAAAAGGCAACTTTCCTCTGGAGGAAATAGGGAGATAACATTCACCAGAGAACAATTTTAAAACTTGTTAGATGGCTTCCATCAGAGTTGTCCACTATTGCAAAGTTAATGGGAAACCATCAATATATTGTTCATCTGTGTGACCTCTACAATTAATGACTTTTAAAATCAACTAAAAGCAAATGGAGCTTGAAGGCTTACCTGGTATTCCCTTGACAACAATGTTACATATCACCAAAAAAGTGAATATACACAAAATAACATTCTCACACTTAATACAATTAGTAATAATTTCTCAGTGCCATTTAATAGGCAATCCATATTTAAATTTCCCCCAGTTGTTCACCAAATATCTTTTCATTTGGTAACTACCAGCATTATTGATCCAGGGTTATATATTTCATCTGGTTATCATGTCCCCTAAGTTTCTCTTTTGATCAAAAGCAATTTCATAATACAGAGACTTAAACAATTATTTCATTGAATATTTTGCCTTCTGGACATTGTCTCATTTCTTCCTCATAGTTTTAACTTGTAACTTAAAACTTTACACATTCTCTAACCTGGAATTTAGTTCCAAAGTCTTGCTTAGATTCTAGTTCAACGTTTTTAGACAGAACACATCAAAAGTGATGTATATTTAATGTTGCATTATATCTGGAAACATGACACTAAAGTGACTGAAACTAAAGTTGTCCACTATATTAGGGAGATGACAATCTTGTTCATCCATTATATGTTAAAATTTCCCTTTACAACTGGAAAATAATCCGAGTGGTATACTTTGGCACCAAGTATACATCCAATTCCCAATCAACCGTTCATATGATGGTCTTAAAACCAAATTTGTAATCTTTGTCTGAATATATAATTTCATTTGATATTGCAAAGTAATGATTCTTTTCTAATTTATTCTTATTTGTATGTTTATCTGGCAGCCTCTGTAAAACAGAGCTTTTCATTTTAAACAGGGGTCATATGGTTACTCTAGAATAGAGTTCATATTTAATGACAGATATATATTTAGTTTTTCTCTCTGATTTCCAATTTTCAAGGAAAATTTTGCTTATTAATCAATATAAAAGGCACTAGTGAGGGTCCCCCCCCAAGACTTTGTTTCCTCCTTTTTTGAGAAGTATTATGGACTCATGGATTTTTAGTGACTCAATGTTTCACTGACTATCCAATCATAACATTATCTTATTGTTTTCAATGTTCAAACTTGACCCTTCAGGTTGACTTTGGATTATTTTAATTTGACTCTATTGTGAAAGTGCCTAGGTAAATTTTTCTTGAAGAAAAAATGGAAATCACATTTTAAAAATAAAAACTTGGGGAATGAACTTCTTTAAACAATCTGTTGTTCATTCAAAGACATGGCTAACATAAGGAGAAAGTGCTTGTGAGATGGAGCTAGGGAGAGTAAACAAGCCCATTGCCTATTTTAATAAATAAAGTTTTTTTTGAGCACAAATATCCATTTAACTAGGATTTCCTATGGCTGCTTTTGCACTACAGTGGTAAAACTGAGTGACAACGACAGAAACTTTGTGTTCTGCAAAGCCTAAAGTATTTACTATCTAGTCTTTTTGCAGAAAACCTTTTTCTGACTTCTGGTTGCAGCTATGAAATGTAAGAACTCAAGTAATATGATCTATTTTGTTTCATATTATTTCATGGGTTGATCTTATTTTCCCAACCAAATTATTATGTGTTGCTTGAGAGTAGAAATGTGTGTAGCTTTCATAATGCCCAGATATATAGGTAAGCATAGCACAGGTTCTCTGTAAATACTTGATTAGCTTATTTACTAAAAGTATACTTTTACAGATATTTTTTGTTTGTTTTAAATAAAGGCTATTAATTTAAATAAGGAAGGGTCACATACATGGTATATTTAGTGCACTGGAATATGTGACTGCACTGGACATATGACTACAATGAACAAGTATTTTGAGAGTTGATTTTCTGTTTCCTTTATGTTAGATCACAGAGATGACCCTACATTTCTACCTACACACAGTGTGTCTTATAGAAGAGAATAATTTCTTTCAGCAGCTCATTGAAATAATGCAAGGTTGTTTGTAACATGACAAGATAAAATGAAATGACTGTAGTCTTTAGAATGAACTTTCTATGCTGAAAAAGCCTCTGAATTTTCAGGGCAGATATGAAGGTCAACATCTGTGGTTCTTTAGAGCTTTTGATCCACTTGACATAAAAAGAGTGATTAAAAAAAACCCCAACAAGTCCATATTGGAAAGAACAAAAATGTAGTGCAAAAGTTAGCTCTAAGAAAGCCCGTTGCTGGACTTAGACTGAGAATTTACTGAAATGGTAGCAGTTACCACTCACTTTTTCTTCCTGCAGTGCTGAGGATTGAAACCAGAACCTTGTATATGCTAGGCAAGGGCTCTACCACGGAGCTACACACCAGCCCTACCATTTGGTTGAAACAACCCGTTTTACCTTCCCTATGTGCTGCATGTTTACTGGCTTTATATTTGGCCAATTTCACCAGAATGCAGAGCAAGGGAGAACTCTGACCCTTTGCAATGAATTGGTTGGAACATCTTGACTTTATTTCTGTTGGTTGTTTTGTGTCTAGTGGCTTATGATTCTTGTCAGCTTGCTCAGTGAAAGTGACAGCCAGTGAACCGACAAAAGACATTTGTGTCATTTTCACATCGTGGCTATTGTGAACAGTACTTCAGTGAACATGGGAAAACAAATATCTTTTCAAGCTCCTGATTTCATTTATTTGGGACAAATACTCAGAAGTTGGGCCTGCTGGATCATATGGCGGTTCTATTCTTTATTTTTTGAGGACCCTCCACCGTTTCCATACCAGGTATATCATTTTGCATTCCCACCAACAGTGTACAGGGTTCTCTAAATCCTTGCTAATACTTGTTATTTTCTTTTATAATGATGTATTGTACATTTAAATATTTGTTGAGAGAGTAGGTTTCATGTTAAGCATTCTTACTAAAATAAAATAAAAAAGTAAAGTGACAGCTAAAGGTGGGTGTCTGTCACCGTGGTTAGTGTTTATTTTGCACATGTGTTAATATTTGGCTTTGTGCAAATCACAGATTAGCTTCAGTTTTTGAAATAATGAAATCTGTATGGGACTAAAATCTATTAAATAAATACAATTTCTGTGCAAGAAGCAAATTAGTACATGTGTATTGTTCGTAAATACTGGAACATTGTAAAATGAATACTTAACAAAATATAGGCCTATTAAAATAATATACCATTTGCCTACATTTGTGTAGTTAGAAGTATTTACTATAACTGTAAATCATTTGAAAATTGACTGCACTGTTCCATAAATTTAATGTGTGAATAATTTGGCAAGAAATCTATTAACAAAATAAATAGGAGAAATACTAAGTAGCTCCATTTGATTTCCCTAAGTTAGAATTGGAAACCGTATAGCTTTGCTATATTGAAAATTTTTGTAGGCATTCTAATATATTTCACACATATTAATGTTTCTATAAAACTATATTTGAGTGTACTCATATGCACTCACATAGGTATATGTGTATGATATGTATGTGTGCATATGTGTATGTGTGTATGTAGTTGACCCTCTGTTCACATCCACAGATTCAACCAGACACAGGTTGAAAATACTTGAAAAAATATAGCTCTGTACTGAATATATAAACTTTTTTCTTGTCATTATTTCTGAAACAATTTGGCATAAAAACTATTTTCACATCATTTATATTGTATATGGCATTCTAAGTAATCTAGAAATGATTGAAAAATATATGAGAGTATGGGCTTGGGATATATGCAAACACTAACTCATTTTCTGGAAGCATCTGCAGATTTTGGTATCTACAGGAGGTCCTGGGATCAGTCTCCCATGGATACTTGGGGACAGCTGCATATGTATATATATATAAGCATCTATGAATATATATGTATGTATATATGTACATGACATATATGAGGTGTGAACAAAAATTATGGTGAATGTTAAAATTTTTCAGAAGTTGCCATTATTCCCCCTCAAAATACTCCTCCTGGCTTTGAACACACTCATTCCATCATTCTTGCCACTTTCTGAAACAGTTCTGGAAGTCCTCTTTCATGAGTGTCTTTAGTTTCATCCTCTGTCATGACAACATTCTGTGTCACATGTCACTTTCTAGTATGGCAATTTATGTCAAACAAAATAACAGAGTTTCTTCATCCACCTTATTCACCAGATCTGGCACCACGTGACTTCTGGCTCTTCCCCAAAGTCAGAATGACCAGGAGAGGTAAATGTTTTGAATCAATTCAGGACATTGAGGCAACCACAACAGCACAACTAAAGATACTCATGAAAGAGGACTTCCAGAACTGCTTCAGAAAGTGACAAGAATGATGGGATAACTATTTGAAGCCAGGGTGAGTATTTTGAGGTGAATTAATTACAAAAAAAATCTGTTACTGTAATAATTTTTATTTAAATATTCACTGTGTTTTTAAATCACAACTCATATATATACATTTATACCTACATAAGAACTTTTAAAATGGTATATGTGCATGCATGTATTTATATGTATATAAGAATTTCTTAGCCTACATGTTATTAGTGATGTTGTTAGGTGCTGTGGAGTCAGGTCCCACTCACAGTAGCCCTATGTACAACAGAAGAAGCTCAACCCCACACTGCGCAATGCCCAGCACTATTGTCAGTGCTTCTTTGCTATACATGGGGTTTTCAATGGCTGATATTTTTTTGGCCATGGGTTGCCAGGTCCTTCTCCCAAGCCTACAGCACCTGGTGTTCGTAGGCAATCTTACATCCAAGTACTAACCAGGCTCAACCCTGTTTAGCTTCTGAGATCTGATAGGATTGGATGCCAGAGTGGTAAGATTGCAGGCCTTAGCTTACATAGATGCTTTATTTTCCTTTTTCACTTGTGGTTTTTAAGTCTTAAATCTTGGAAAACCAAAGTGGATCATGATTTTTCTGCTCTGGGACTACAGCTTCTGGGTTAGTTCCACTTTGATGAAATCTGTCATTGATAAAAGAGAGTTCAAGCTTCTCTAAACCAATTAAAATGTTTTTGCCTCAGGAGGTAAATAAAAGCATATGATAGAACTAACACTGAGTGGAGAGTGGTAATCAGTATAGTAGTTCAGTATTGAGCAATATTGAACACTGTAACAATAACACCTAATAAATCATTCTGAAAGGTACATTGGATATATTTTTTTTCAAGGACAAAAAAGTAAACCCATGAGTATCAAAGATGCCTGTGTTTTTTATGATTTATTTTAGAAAGTATTGACTATTTCTTCTAAAGTAAACTTTACATTCCTTTAACATATGAAATTGTCATCAGAATAGTTGAAACCTGGTATATTATGTTTAAATACATCATGAATTGAGATATAAATTGATTTAGAAATTCATGTAAATCTATTTGGGATTCTCCCTAAATAATTAAAATTCTGTATGTTTAAAATATTTATACCACTTTTATCACAAAAAATTTCTTAACGTTTATAGTATAGTTATTATTACTCTTTCTTAAATATAATTTTCACTTAGTTTCAGACAACAGAACTGTTATTTACTTTTTACGATAAAATTAATATTAATGTTTTACTTCTGATTTTTATTAGTACTTTTTAAAATAAGAATTTCTATGCTTAATGATTGTTGTTAGGGGTCTTTAAGTCTTGTCTGACTCATAGTGACCCTCATAGGGTTTTCAATGGCTCATTGTTTCGAGAGTGGACTGCCACATCCTTCTCCCATACTGCAGTGCTGGGGATTGAACCTAGGTCCTCAGAAAGTGTGGAGCAACACTCTTACCAACTGAGCTAAACCATAGTCCCAAGCTTAATGATTATGGAGCCAGAATTAGAAGATAATGACTTTGAGCAAGGATATGAGCACAGTGATTTTAAAGAAACATGTTTGCTTTATTCACTTATTTGTGAATCCATCCATTCACTCATTTATTCACCCATCCACCCATCCTTCCTTCTACCCCTCCATCCTTTCATATGTCCATATTTCCATCTTTTCATTTACACATCCATCCATTCATCTCTTAGTCCACTCATCCAATCATCCATCCATCCACCCATCCAGTCATCCATCCTTCTATCAACCCCTCCATCCATTTATCTCTCCATTCCTCCACCTCATCCATCACCTATCTATTCAATATTTTTGAGTCCTTGGTATGTTAGGGACTTTTATTTTTCTGGAAAATGATTTTGATAACTAAAAAGAGGAAAACTCTGAGGGTGACAGAAACTTTTGAAGAAAACACTATAAATGTTAGTTGTTATTTTATCTCATGTTCAATGGAAAGCATATCTATTAGCCAGCACCATGACACGTGCCTGTAATCCCAGCAAC
Source organism: Pedetes capensis (assembly GCA_007922755.1). NCBI lineage: Eukaryota > Metazoa > Chordata > Mammalia > Rodentia > Pedetidae > Pedetes > Pedetes capensis. The sequence goes on from VMDO01000842.1 coordinate 103,399, forward strand.
TCATGAGGCTGAGACAGGAGGATTGGAAGTATGAGGCTAGAGGCAGCCTGCATAACTTAATAAGACCTTGTCTCAAGATAAAAAATTTTAAAGTTGGCTGTGGGTGTAGCTCAGTGGGAGAGCACTTGCAAAGAAAGTGTGAGGGCCTGGGTTCAACTGCTAAGTACTGCAAACAAAACAAAACAAAACAAAAAATCATATCTGTTTGACAGCAGATATCTTCTGTAATCAGCAGCATTGTCTTAGCATTGTTTTGTTGTTGTTAGGTATCATTGAGTGGGGTTCAACTCATAGCGACCCTACATACAACAGAACAGAACCCTCCTTTACATTGTACCATGTCCATCACTATTGTCAGTGCTTCTTTGCTATTCATAGGGTTTTCAATGACTGTTTTGGGATTGGGCTGACAATTCCTTCTCTCAATTTAGCATTTTTACTTAGTTAAAAGTAATTGGTTATAACCTCATTGGTAGTTTTTTTCTAGCAGATTTTAAATAAATACGTAGATATTGCTAAGAATTCAGTACAGAACATAATTCTATACCTTGGCTTAGTCATGTAACTACAATAATTTGAACTAGAGATAATGTCTCTGTTTATCAGTGGCTGTGAAAAGTAGGGGAAAGGAGGAAGGGAGAAAGTTTGGACAATGAGTACTAAGCTATATTTAAGAGAAAAAATACTGTTGTTCTATTGCACAGCAAGGTGACCATATGTAATGACAATACACTATATTTCACAAAAATCTAGAAAAAATAATTTTAAATATTTTCACCACAAAGGAATGATCAATGTGTAAAGAGATTGATATACCTATCCTGATATAAATGTTATGCTACAATGTATACATGTATCAAAACATCACAATACCTCACAAATAGGTACAGTATTTATGCATCAATAAACAGATTAAATAAGACAATGATTGTGAAATTGAATGTTCAATTTATACCACAGGTATGAGAATAGCAATTTTGTCACCTACTTCCCAACAGTAGGTATTATCATTTTTATCCTTGCTAATGTAAATGGAAAAAAATATTTCTGCTCATCTAATTAAGATTTATTTGATTATTTAAGATGTTAATCTTCATTTATGCTTACTTGGTCACTTGCACTTCTATTTCAGTAACTTGTGTGTTTGTTTTCTGGTATTTGTCCATTTTTCTATTTGGTTATGTTAATTTTTCCTTAGGGATTCATAAGAGTTCATTATGTACTAAAGGGACTAACCCTTTGTCATTTATAAGTATGTTAAACTAGTTTATTGTAATTTCACATATATATTAGATTAATTCTTTGCATGATGAAACTTATTTATTAATATTGATAAATCCATCTTTTAATTGCTATTTTTGAGGTTATTCTTTGAAAATATTCCCCCACGCTCTACAGATATCCTTGTGTATTTTATTCTGATAAATTATAATTTTCATATTTAATTCTTTACTAGAAATGATAATTGTGCAAAGTAGAGAAGAACATTTTTTTTAAAATTTGGTTATACAGATGTCTCAGAGTAGGGGAATACTTTTATAAAATAAAGACCTAAATTTAATATGTTTAAATTATTTATAAAAATAAACTTCTAAATCTAGAATAGTCTTAGATTTATAGAAAAATCACAAAGATAATAGAGAATTTCCATATACCCATACCCAGACTCCTCTATTATTTATATATGATGTCCTTCCCACAGTTAATAAATTAATATTGGTACATTGTTAGTAACTAAAATCCTTAGTTTACTAGATTTTATTTCTGATATCTCATTTCTTTTGCATAATCCGATCCATGATAGGACTTTACATTTATTTGTGTCTTCTGAGGTTCCTGTTGTCTGTAGCCATACTACCCTGTTATCTGATCCTGTCTGATCCCAGAGGCAGATCTCTAAGCAGAATCGACCTGGTTAGTCCTTGGATGGGAGACTGCCTGAAAATACCAGGTCCTGCTGGATAGGGAGAAAGACCTGGCAGCCTACTCCTGAAACAGTCTGCTATTGAAAACCCTGTGAATAGCAGAGAAGCACTGACAATAGCTCTGGGCATGGCACAGTTTCAGGTAGTGTTTCATAAGGGACATTATGAGTTAGACCTGACTAGATAGCACCTAACAATAATAAGGTTTCCTGTTGGCTGTGGCAGTATCTAAGACCTGCTGTGTTTTTATGACCTTGACAGATTTGAGGAATACTGGTTAGGCATTTTGTAAGTGTTCCTGAGTTGGAATTGTTTGCTGTGTTTCTCATGATTGGATTGACATGTGGATTTGGGGAGGAAGATCACTGAGGACAAGAGACAATTTCTTCAAATTATATCATGTTCGCCTGTAGCTGTAGCACTGTTGCGTCCAATCCTGTCAGATCTTGGAAGCTAAGCAGGGTCGGGCCTGGTTAGTACTTGGATGAGAGACCACCTGGGAACACGAGGTGCTGTAGCCTTGTAGGCTTGGGAGAAGGACCTGGCAACCCACTCCCAAAAGTCAGTCTGCCATTGAAAACCCTATGAATAGCAGAGAAGCACTGACAATAATGTTTCACCTGTTGTACATAGGGTCATTATGAGTTGGACACCAACTCAGCAGAACATAACAACAACAACAACAACATATCACATTTATATGCAATCAACATAGCTTGTCATTGCTAGTATTGACCTCGTTCATCTTGTTGTTGTTGTTGTTGTTTGGTGCCGTCGAGTCAGTATCCGACTCATAGAAACCCTCAGGGTTTTCAATGGCTGACTCTCTCGGGATTGCCTTGGGAGTGGATTGCCAGGCCCTTCTCCCATTTTTGCGGTACTGGGAATTGAACTCAGGACCTCATAGACTGCAGCGCAGCACTCTACCAACTGCGCTAACTCCCAACCCCGTTCATCTGGTAGATGTAGTGTATGTTAGATTTCTTCACTATAAACTTATTCTTTTTTTCTCTTTCCATACTGTATCTTTGGAAGGAAATTTGTACCACCTTCACTAACAGACTAGGGAATTATGTTACCCCCATTTGATGACAGAACTTGTACCTAATTATTTGGAATTATTCTGCACAAGAGATTTATCTATTTTCTGAAGCACTTTTAGTCCCTATTCATCACAGGAGTTAAAAATCATAGACAACTATTGCTACTTGGGTCCCTGAGACCAACTAATCTGTAGTCTCAGCCCCCAATTACAACTCGGTGTTAACAGTTTTGGTCCAGACATGTTTTTGAAGCTGACTATATCTTTTGAATTTTTAAAATATATCCTTTACTATTGCTATGAATTTTAGGGGAAACGAGATTTCCACATGAAGTCTCTTTTCCATCTTAGTAAAAGGACTTAAGGACTTCAGACAGATATTTATCTTTTTTCATTTTTTTATTTTTTGGGGTTCTTGGGGGTTGAACCTAGTGTCTTATACATACTTTGCAAGTGCTCTGCCCCTGGGCTGCACCCCTAGCCCATTTTCTATGTTTTGTCTTGAGTCTAGGTCAAGTTACACAGGCTGCCTCTGGTCTCAAACTCACAATCATCCTGCCTCCATTTCCTGAATTCTTGGGATTACAGGCATGAGGCACTGTGCTAGGCTCAGATAGTTATCTTTTAACAAAATTATTTCTTCAATCTCAATGAACTAAAAGTGTTTGTTTTTTAAAACAGAAATGGGTTATGACTTTTTGCAGTGCTGAGGATTGTACCTAGGGCCTCATGCATGCGAGGCAATCACTCTACCACTAAGCTATGTCCCCAGCCTTTGGATTTTGAGTTTTATCCATTGTTTCTCAGCATCTATTGGGCTGATATTATTATTTTCCTCAATTCATGTGTTTAATTATCCTAACAAATTTCCCAATATTATATCTTTTTTGTATTATGTGACTAGTTCTCTATGACCATTGTTTTATATTTATCTCTATCTAGACCTAATATTTATATATTTATATATTAAATTTCCTTATATCTCACATCTTTCTTTTTTTTTTTTTTTTGTGGGACTGGTGGTTGAACCCAGGGCCTCGCACCTGCATGCTCTGCAAGTGCTGGACCACTGAGCCGCGCCCCAGCCCATTTTTCTACTTCTTAAAGACAGGGTCTTGCTAAGCTACCCAGACTGCATCTGGTCTCGAACTTGCAATTCTCCTGCTTCTGCCTCCCAAGCTGCTGGGATTATAGGCGTATGCCACTGTGCCTGGCATATTTCACATCTTCATTTAATATTTTATGTATTATATGAGATGAGTTTAAAAATACAGGGAATGCTTAAATTTAAAAAATTTATTACAATTAAAAGCACAGTGGCATTAATCCCCTTTAAATTATTTCCCCTGGATTTAAACACACATATCCCATCGTTCTTGCCACTTTCTGAAGCAGCTATGGAATTCCTCTTTTGTGAATATCTTTAGTTGTACTGTCATGGTTGCCTTGGTTTCCTAAATTGAGTAAAACGTTTTCCTGTCATAGTCATTTTGAGTTTGAGGAAGAGCCAGAAGTCACATAGCACTAGACCTGGTGAATAAGGTGGATGAGAACACACTGTAATGTTTTTCTTTGACAGAAATTGCTGTACCAGAAGTGATGTGTGACCCAGAGCATTGTCATGATAGAGGACTAAAGACACACATGAAAGAGGACTTCCAGAATTGTTTCATAAAGTGATACAAACAGTAGGATAAGTGTGTTGAAAGCCAGGGGGAGTATTTTGAGGCAAATTAATGGGAATGTATCTTTGACTATAACTATTTAAAAAAAAATTAAAAATTCATTGTATTTTTCCATCACACCTCATATATGTTCGCATATTTGTTTATTGCTTCTACTTTTGTATGATTTTCTTTGTAGCAAGGATATTCTTTCATAAAAGGAATTATGGCACTTTCCATATTTTTTCTCTGCTATGTCAAGCTTCTCACTCAATTTTCCATGAAGTCCTAATTTCCCCAAATGCAACACTAATATTTTCAAACACAGAATCTCACCAATGCTTCATAGTGCAGGTAGGACACAGATGGCTTATAGTAAACATTTCCAGTTGGGAGTGGTGGCACATGCCTTTAATCCCTGCAACTCAGAAGGTAGAAGTAGGAGGTTCATGACACTCAGGCAAAAGACAGCTTGTGTAACTTAGTGAGATCCTGATTTAAAATAAAAAATATGAAATGGAGTGGAAGTTCATTCCCATGATAAAGCACTTGCAAAGTAAATACAAGGCCCTGGGTTCAACCCCAAGTACCACTGTTGTTTTTTGGTCCTCCCAAACCATGTGGACTCATCCAATGAGAGAATCACAATGGGTGACTCAACCCTCTTAGGAGTTAGAGTGATGCCTAGAGGGCTGTGTCTCCTATTATTAAGGTTAAACAAAGCTCAGGGTCAGCTTAAAGGACAACATCAAATAGCATAAGATGAGTTTAAAGCATAACAAAGGAACAGAGCTAACATAAAGAACAAGGTGGTGGGGTGACATAAGATTCAGCATATACTGTTTGTTATCCTTGTAATTACTAACAGTCAGATCTGCAAAGACTCCAAGTAACAAGGAGCAGGAGTGCCCCAAGAGTTTGCCCTCAGGGTCCATGATAATTCTGGGAACTCTGTCTACAGACTCCTCAGATTAAAATCTCTGCCTCAAGTCACAAAGAGCTCTGCAGCTGCAATTAAGTAAATATGAATCTATAACATACTGCAAAAAAAAAAAAAATCCTTCCCTAGTCACATCTAGAAATGTCTACTCCTCTCTTAGTGTATCATGTTGCATCAGCATAAGCTGTTATCAAGCATACAACATCACATCATATCTGCAAATTTAAATCCAAACTGCATCAACTTTCACCCCAAGGCCACTCAGGCTTGGTTGAAGCCACCTTGGTTGGCATTTGCATGCTAACCCTGTACAGTTAGTATTTGTTTATGGATTCCTCAATGGCCAACATTTGTGAGTTCAAACTGTCTCCCGCAGCTTTACTGAGACCCATGTTGCTTCTAGATTCTGCCTGTTTTTAAAGGCCTTTAATATTGCACAAGGCAGGGCATGCCCATGAGTTGTATGTTTAGTCTGCTGAGTACAGCCAAGCCCCTATAAAATAGCTCCTATCTGGACAAAGCCACCATAAGCTTCGGTGGTCTAAAATGTAAAATCTCCATGGCACTGTGATGAAGACAAAAAGATCTAAAAGCACAAATATAAAAAAATCAGACCTGTGGGCCAATAAAGTCTCTACAAACTGCTCAACTGTTTCAAGTCCAAAAAGGAAGCCATGTGCCCTAGTTTAATTTGTCTCCCTACATCCTTGCATTTGAAACTTTATCATTTACCTAGGTTCCCTGGCTAACACATCAGACTGTCACAGTGCTCTGAAATGGATCTATTTTTTCTATCCCCAAACTTCCCAGTCCAGGGTCCAGCCTGGTCCTCTAGGTCTCATGGCTTGGATGAAATAGCAGAACTCAGCCTTTTTACATTCATTGGCTGAACATAGGCTTCCAAGGTCAGCTTCATCTAGGAAGAAGCAGTGACTTCAAGATGGAAAGCCAGGTCCTTCTGGGAACAGGGCTCTTCTGTGTGGGGACAGCATGAGGAAGGAGAAGAGGGTCTCTCCTCCACCCTCTGCCTTATTTTTGTTGGCTGCTTGTACCTATCGTTAAAATCTACTACATATTTTTCTTATTATAATCACATTTTTCCTATTACATTAGGATAGCTGTTGCCGATATCAGTGTTTTGGTTCCCTACAACTTGAATTTTGTTTCTTCTTTTATGTGTATCCTTGTTTTATTTTAGAACATTTTTTTATGTTACTATATTCCTAGAGTGTTCTGACATTATATTTTTGTTTCTTGGTGTGTATTTCTTCCTGCCTTCCATGGGGTTATCCATTCCCCCATATACTCTGCAGCATTTAATTCATCATTTCCCCCTTTTCTCACATTACTTCACTTTCTACTCACACTGAAATGAAGAGATCTTTCCTTACTGAATATTTGTAGACAAATAATTATGAGTGAATGGCTGGCTTTTCATCCTCCTCTTTGAGTGATAGGTACTTTATTTCCTTCTGTGATTTATGAGGGTGGCACAGTTTAAATTTACAGGTCTAGGTCAATGCTTTAGTTTCTGGCTGATCTTTCTTCAGTTGAGCTAAAGCAATGTTGTCCACAAACTTGGTTTTTAGAAATTCTGAGAACATAGGTGAAACTCTAATTTCTACTACATAGCTGTACTAATAATTCTTCCTACAGCTGCTTTAAGGATTTTGCTTTGGTTACCCAACTTGTATAGTATGGGCTTCATTACCAAAGTGTTTTCTTCCTGCCAAATGCTGACATTTTTTTCTGCAAGGATGGGTAATGGTGTTGGTGGAGCTAGTGTGCCTAGCTCCTGAGCTTGCTGCACAGTAATAACATTCACAGTATACAAAGGCAAGCAGAACTGAGGGAGTTTTATTATTTAAGAGAGAGAATGAGGCTTCCATAGTGCATACTTTAAAACAGGGTACCAAAGTTGTCATCTACCTGAGGTCTTTATGATGTTTTTCTATGGTATGAGCTACCTGGGCCGGCTTCAGTAGATTGGTTCTCACTTAGTGGGTACATGTATGCTGACCCAATACAACTGAAGAGGCAGTTAGTCTTTTGTTTCTATCTAAAGACTGATTACCCCCATGTGTCTGTCAGCTTATTGTGTTATGGGAGCCTGTGGGTTGCTGTGATGCTGAAGGCTAGGCCCCTGGCATATCAGATACCAGTAGGGCTACCCATGATGGACAGGTTTCAGCTAAGCTTCCAGGCTAAGACAGACTACTGAGAAGGATCGGGCAGCCCACTCCCCAAACAATTAACCATTAAAACCCCTATGAATAGCAGAGAAGTACTGTCAAATATAGTGCCAGAAAATGAGACACCCACCCCCCCCAGACTGAATAGCATTCAAGAAATGACTGGGAAAGAGTTGCATTCTCAAAGTAGAGTCAATCTTAATGGTAGGAATGGAGTAAAGCTCCTGGGACCTCCAACTGCTGATGTGGCACAACTCAAAATGAGAAGAAACATAGTGGCTGAAATAATGGGCTCAAACGTAAAAGATTGTGCGCATGGCACAGTGTTGAGTAGTGTTTCACTCTGTTGTACATAGGGTCACTTTGAGTTGGACCTGGCTACATGGCACCAAACAGCAAAGACTAATTAATCAGTGACTATTAGGCTTGTCATCTATGCTCTTTTCTGAAGAATGGGACACTTCTTGAGGAAGTGAAATTTGTGAACTTTCAGTGGCTTAGTTGAAACTCATTTAGTGTAACCATATCCTTATTAATGCTTTGCCTTAGTGTCCTCCCATTCTCAGGCCCTGCTTTTCTGATTTAATCCTTTCATTGGAGGGTGAGGAGGCTATGTGTATGAGGGTAAGAGAGAAGAAATACAGAATCAATTGCTTAGCATAGTGCCCTATAGATAGAACATTACAATTTTAGATCTCTTGGTTGAAGAGTCTCTAAGTACCTGAGTCTTAGGCCAACGGTAGAAGAGACAGGAAGTTTTACGGTTTGAAAAGAAAAATGTATCCCAAAGACCTAAGTGTTAAAGACATGGTTGCCAGCTGATGGGCTTTCGAGAGGTCATTGACTCCTCTAATTTCCTCAATGCCTTAATCCATTGATGAATTCATATCTGAAGGGACTATTAGGAGCCAAGGCACTGGAGGAAGTAGTCATTGGGGGCATGCCTTTGAAGGGTGTATCTTGTCTCTGTGTCCTTCCTTGCTGTCTCCTCTTTCCTGACCATCATTGGGTGAACAGCCTCCTCTGCCACATGCTGCCCACTATGATGTTCTGCCTTACCATGGTCCAGAAACAATGGCCCAAGTCACCATGGACTGGACTAAAACTTCTGAAGTTATAAGCCAAAATAATCTTCCTCCTTTTAGGTAATTTTCTTCTCAAATATTTTGTTATAACAATGAAAAATTGAGTGACCTATGAAGCTTATCATCCAGGTGGTCTCTGTAAGAATTCAAAAGTCAACCAGGCTTTAACTTGGCTGTATAATTATTAATCCATACCAAACCTTGAAATTAGATTGTCAGCTTCAGTTTTCATCATTCTTTATCCTCCTCTTCCTTCTCTTTCTTCCTCTGTACTCTTATAATAATTTAGTGAGAAGACAGTTCTAGATTCACACAATTTTGGACTCTTGGATGTAGAACAGAGTTTTACAGAAATTGTTCTTACAAGAAAAGAGGGAAAATGCTGGGTGAGGTGGCTCACAAGTGTAAGCCAGCAAGTTGGGAGGCAGAGGCAGCCTGTGTAACCCTGTCTCAAAATAAAATGTAAAAAATGGGCTGGAGGTGCAGCCTAGTGGTAAAGCACTTGCAAAGTATGTGTGAGGTCCTGGGTTCAGCCTCCAAGTACCACAAAAGAAAAGGAGGGAGGAATCTCCAACATAAAATGGAGAAAATTTTCTTAAACATCTTAATAAATGTATCTTTGAAAGTGTTCTAAATTCAATAGGTTTTGAAAATATTGTGTTAAACAAAGTTATCAAATTCTATCTATCCATGGCTTCTTATCATCTTTCAAACACCAATGATGTATGTGTATTGTGAACCACCAGGAAGTATTACCAAGCAACATGGCCCCAACTTGTTTCACCAAGGCATTAGTTACTCCAAAACAGTGTCCTATGGATCACTACTTTGGGAAGCAATGCTCTGCATACTCTACTTAAATGGCTCAGTGTATTTGACACTGTCTGGTTATGAGGAAGAATCTTGAAGTAAATTCATTAGTCAGGCTCAGTTATTTACTGATGCAAAAGACATTTAACTTGAGCTTATGTTAAAATTATTAAAATATTTTGTTTTAAAATTGTTTAATTCAATGACCTACAGTTTGATTTAGTTCTAAGGCCTCCTTGTAAATATAAACAAAGCATGAGCCTTAAGAGAATGCAACTAGATCCCCATTTCTTACTCTGTACAAAACTCAACTCAAAATGGATCAATGACCTTAATATAAGATCTGAAACTTTAAAATGACTAAGAGACAACATAGAGAAAACACTGTAAGATATAGGTACAGGCAAGGACTTTCTGAATAAGATCCCAAAAGCCCGGGAGAAATAGAAAGGATTGACAAATGAGATTGTATGAAATAAAAGGCTTCTGCACAGCAAAAATAAGTAATAAACAGAACAAAGAGCCTACGGAATGGGAAAAAAAAATCTCTGCCAGCTATTCATCTGACAGGGGATTAACATCTATAATGTACAAGGGGCTCAAAAAGTTAAACACCAAAAACAAAAACAAAAACAAACACAAAAACCAAAAAAAGAAGAAAGAAAAGAAAACCCCAACTAATCCAACCAATAAGTGGGCAAAGGAATTGAACAGACAGATCTCAAAAGAAGAAATACAACTGGCCAGTACATTTATGAAATAAAGTTAAATATTCCTGTCTATTAGGGACATGCAAATCAAAACTATATTGAGATTCTGTCCTATCCAATCCAGAATGGCTAAGATTAAGAAAACAAACAATGACAAGTGCTGACAAGGATGTGACAAAAAAGGAGCACTGTAACACTGTTGGTAGCAATGTAAGTTGGTGCAGCCACAATGGGAATCAGTATGGAGGCTCATTAAAAAAAAAAAAAAAACTAAAAATAGAACTACAATATGACCCAGCTATACCTCTCCTCCCCCACACGTCTATCAGTTTGCTGCCCTGTAGGGGCTTGTGTGTTGAAATGAGGCTGAAAGCTGTGCCACTGGTATCCCAGATACCACTAGGGTCACCCGTGGTGGGCAGGTTTCAGCTGAGCTTCCAGAGTAAGACACACTAGAGAGTAGGCACTGGCAAACCACTCCTAAAGCAACTAGCCTTGAAGCCCCTATAAATAGCAAAGAAACACTGTCAGATATAGTGCCAGAAAATGAGCCCCCCCATGTTGGAAGGCACTCAAAAGACTACTGAGGAAGAGTTGCCTCCTCAGAGTAGAGTGTACCCTGATGGTGGAAATGGAGTACGGCCCCAGGGACCTCCATTTGCTGATGTGACACAACTCAAAATGAGGAGAAACAACTATAAACATCCATTAATAATTACAACAAGGAATGTATGTAATATGAATCTAGGAAAATTGGTAATTGGTAAAAGAGAAATGGAGCACATAAACATTGATATTCTAGGCATCAGTGAGCTAAAATGGACTGGCAAAGGACCAGTTTGAGTCAGATAATCTTATGGTCTACTATGCTGAGAATGACAAACTAAAGAGAAATGGGGTTGCATTCATCATCAAAAAAGACATCTCAAGATTGGTTGTGAAATACAATATTGTCAGTAATAGAATAATATCCATACGCCTACAAGGAAAGCAAGTTAATATGACTATTATTCAAATTCATGCCCCCACCACTAAGGCCACAAATGAAGAAAGGGAAGATTTCTGACAGCTTCTGCAATCTGAAATAGATCAAACATACAATCAGGATGTACTGATAATTATTGGTGACTGGAATGCAAAGGTTGGAAACAAAGAATTGGCTCAGTAGTTGGAAAATATGGTCTTGGTGACAGAAACAATGCTCGAGATACCATGATAGAACTTTGTCAGGGCAGTGACCTATTCATTGCAAATACATTTTTTCACCAACATGAATGACGACTATACACATGGACTTCACCAGATGGAACATACAAGAACAAAATTGACTACATATGTGGAAAGAGATTATGGAAAACTTCTATATCAAATGTCAGAACAAGACCAGGTGTTGATTGTGGATCTGACAATCAACTTCTCATATGCAAGTTCAAACTGAAGCTGAAGAAAATTAGAACAAGTGTACAAGAGCAAAGGTATGACGTTGAGTATATCTCATCTGACTTCAGAGACCACCTGAAGAACAGGTTTAATTCAGTAGATATAAATGATAGGAGACCAGATGTGTTGTGGCATGACACAAAGGATATCATTCAAGAAGAAAGCAAAAGGTTATTAAAAAGACAAGAAAAAAGAAAATATAAAATTATGTCAAAAGAGATGCTGCAAATTGCCCTTGAACATCAAGTAGCTAAAGTAAAAGGAAGACATGAGGAAGTTAAGGAACTAAACAGAAGATTTCAAAAGGCAGCCCAAGAAGACAAAAGCAAATATTATAATGACATGTGCAAGGAGCTGGAGGCAGAAAACCAAAAGGAAAGAACACGGTCTGTGTTTCTCAAGCTTAAGGAAGTGAAGAAAAAATTCTTCAAGACGTGAGTAGCAGTAGTGAAAGATTCTACAGGGAAAATATTAAACGATGCAGGAAACATCAAAAGAGGATGGAAGGAATACACAGAGCCATTATACAAAAGAGAATTGGTAGATGACCAACCATTTCAAGAGGTTGCATATGAAGAGGGCTCAGTGGTATTGAAGGATGAGGTGGAAGTCACCATGAGAGAAATGGTGAAACACAAGGCTTCAGGAATTGATGGGGTACCAATAGAAGTGTTTCAATAAAAAGATGCAGCACTGGAGGTGTTAACATGTTTATGCCAACAGATTTGGAAAACAGCTACTTGGCCAACTGACTGGAAGAGATCCATATTTGTGCCTATTCCCAAAAAAGGGGATCCAGCTGAATGTGGAAACTGTAGGGCAACATCCTTAATATCACACACCAGCAAAATTTTACTAAAGATCATTCAAAGGTGACTACTGCGGTATGTAGACAAGGAATTGCCGGAAAATCAAGCAGGATTCAGAAGAGTTCAGGGAACCAGGGACATCATTGCTAATGTCTGGTGGATATCAGCTGAAAACAGAGAATATCAGAAAGATGTGTCTATCTGTTTGTTTTATTGACTACACAAAGGCATTTGACTGTGTGGATCATAACAAATTATTGATAATACTTTGGACAATGGGAATACCAGAGCACCTAAGTGTACTTATGAGGAATCTCTATGTAAACCAGGATACAGTTGCTCGAATAGAACAAGGGAACACTGCCTGGTTTAAAGTTGAGAAAGGTATGGGTCAGGGCTGCATACTTTCACCATATCTTTTCAATTTATGTGCTGAGTAAATAATCCAAGAAGCTGGACTCCATGAAGAAGAACGGAGCATCAGGATTAGAGGAAGACTCATTAGCAACCTGCGCTATGCAGATGACACAACTCTGCTTGCTGAAAGCAAAGAGGATTTAAAACATGTACCAATGAAGATCAAAGATCATAGCCTTCAGTATGGGTTGTGACTAAACGTCAATAAACAAAAGTCTTTACGACTGGGCCAGTATGCAACTTCACAATAAGTGGAGAAGAGATTGGGGTTGTCCAAGATTTTGATTGCTTGTCTCTAATCAACACCCATGGAAGCAGCAGTCAAGAAATCAAAGGTGCATTGCTCTAGGAAAGCTGTGGCAAAAGATCTCTTTTGAGTATTGAAAAGTAAAGATGTCACATTGAAGATGAAAGTGCACCTGAGTTATGCCATGGTATTTTCAGTGGCATCCTATGGTTGTGAAAGCTGGACATTGAATAAGGGAAACAGGAAAATAATTGATGCTTTGAATTATGGTGCTGGATATGTCTATTGAACATACCATGGACTGCCAAAAAAACCAACAGATCTGTCCTAGAAGAAGTGCAACTAGAATGCTCATTGGAAGCAAGGATGGCTGGACTGTGTCTTACATATTTCAGACATGTAGTTAGGAGAGACCAATCCCTGAAGAAAGATATCATGTTTGGGAGAGTGAGAGGTCAGTGAAAAAAAGGGAAACCCTCCACCAGATAGATTGATCCAGTGTCTGCAACAAGGGGCTTAATCATAAATAAGATCATGTGCCTGGCACAGAATTTGGAAGTGTTTCGATCTGTTGTGCATAGGGTCACTATGAATTGGACTTGAGTCACTGGCATCTAACAACAACATCATACCTCTCCTAGGTATATACATAAAGGAATCCATGTCAGTATACTTCAGAGATACCTGCATATCCATGTTTACTGCAACACTTTTCACATTAACTGTGCGGTGGAATCAGCCTATGCATCTATAAATAGATGACTAGATAAAGAAAATGTAGCGTATATGCACAATAGATACTGTTCAACTGTTAAGAAAAATGAAATTTTGTCATTTGCATGAAGCAAGACATCATCATTTTGGACAAAATAAACCTGGCCCAGAGAAATAAGTATCACATGCTTTCTCTCAAATGTGGAATCTAGACTTAATAAAAAATAATAAAGGACTTGAAAGGTGAGGCAGGTACTATCTGGGAAGAGGAAGGGGAGCAATGGGCTGGGGCAGATGGGACAAGTGAGGGGAATGGGGTTGAGGAGTGAATAAGTCCAAAGTACATGATACATACATGCATGAAAATGTCACCATGAAATGCATGCTTGCATAATGAAAATAGGCTAATTAAAAAATAGGTAATAAAAGCTTTTATAATTCATTTATCTTGTCCTGTGTAGTGTTCTGTGTTTTCTTTGCCAATTCTAAAAAGTTTTGAGTATTTTAGAGTTTGTAAATTCTAAAACTCAGTTCCATATAATTATGGATATTGTTACATATTTATGCCACAATGTGACACTCTGTGGGAAATTTATACCTATTGACTGATTCGTAAACCATCACCTTAAAATGACAGAATTCAATATTTGTCTATGGTTAGTCAGATGTCTTTTCCAGAGTTGTAAGGCAAGACAAATTTATATGTACATGTTTTATTGTACATATTAATAAGTAGACTAGATACTGATTTTGAACATGTTGTAGGGAAAATAAAATATTTGTAGAAATGAAGTTTTATTTCCTTATGATAGTGCCTTAAAAAATAACTTAAATGTTTGTTAGGATTTGAAGATGTTCAACAATGATGTGGAACAATTTCAATAAAAGTAAAGTAAGATCATTTTGTATTTCATTAAAAAGGAGCAAAGAACATTCAGGTGGTAAAATCCTTTTATGACATTGAACTTTAACAAGTTAAATAAAATAAATAAAACTGAAAATAAAAGTTCCTTTGTAGCTCTTCCCCTTTGACCTCCTTGACGAGAGCAGCTGTAAAATGTGAGGCAGGTGAATAATACTGAGTTCTTTTGAGATTTTTAATGGTGGAAACTTTTCAAGGCGTTGCTTTCAATGTCACTTAGATGGTGAAAAAGCAAATATGTACAGCTTGAGATTTTAAGCTGGCAAAGTTGTTTCTGGATTCATCTTCCATCTTCCATGTTCATTTTATTAAGCTTATTTAGCTGAGATTATTTCCTAACATCAGTTAGCTGAATGTACAAGCCTAGCCTTTATTATGTACAGGTGGAAAATTATTTTCTTGGCCTGAGATGGAGCCATGATTTCATCTCTTCAGAGGAATTGAAGAAATGTATCTACTCTTGTTAGATGCTTGAACTGTAGCAGAATCCTCTGCCATTACAAAAACATTTGGCAGAGGATCTGCCTCTGGAACTCCTTGACTGTGACCTGAGCAGAGGCTTTAGCAATAAATTGGAAATTCAAAGGAATACAGAAGGTGTCTGCGGAGCTTCAGGTAGAACATTTCAAGGGAAAGTGCTCTATGAGATTTTTAAAAACTGTTACATTACATATCACATTGCTACAAATTTGTTGTTGTTGTTAGGTGCCCTGGAGTTGGTATCCATTGTTGTTAGGTGCCGTCGAGTTGGTATCCGACTCATAGTGACCCTCTGTACAACAGGGGAAACACTATTGTCAGTGCTTCTCTGCTGTTCATAGGGTTCTCACTGGCAGATTGTTTTTTTTTTTTGTTTGTTTGTTTGTTTTTTTTGTAGGGGAGGGGGTTGCCAGGTCCTTCTCCCAAGCCGACAGCTTCTGGTGTTCCCAGGTGGTCTCTCATCCAGGTACTAACCAGGCCCGACCCTGCTTAGCTTCCGAGGTCTGACGGGATTGGATGTCACAGGGCTACAGCTGCAGGTGCTACAAATTTAGCAGCTTAAGGTGACACACATTTATTATGTCAGAGTTTATGTGGCTTGCTGGCTGGGTATGGTGAAGCGAGGACCTCTGCTTCAGGTCTTGTAAGGCTGCTGTCCATATGCTGGATGGGCTGCATTCAAACACGGAGACTTGACTGGGGAGAGTTAGTTCTCTCCCAGGGTCACTCCGGTCATAAGCAGAATGCCCCAGCTCTGCCACATGGGTTTTCCAACATGGACTTTTTATCTCTTTCCAATTTAGCTAAGGAGAGAGAGAGAGGGTCTTTGGCCTGCCAGCCAAATAGAGTCATATAATGTCAACTATTCTTGAGAGAGCCAACTTATCAATTTTTCTCTATTCTATAGGTCATTTGTCCTGTTCATATTCAAGCACAGGGGATCACAAAAAGAGAGAACACTAAAAGGCAGCGTTCATGTCTATTGCCCCAAATCCTATATTCTAACTTAAGAGGGAACTAGGCAAAAGACATGCTTAAACTCTATTGACCTCTGATGAATCCAGGGATTGGCTGTGTGGTGGCATTAACAGGAATGAAAGGAAAAGATCACTATCATGAGTTTGCAATGATTATTTCAGTTGTTTCAATTGCCCTTCCTGATGAGAGGCTCCAAACTGAAATTTTTGTTTCTCAAGTTTTCTTTGGTGAGGCAGGAACAGTGACTGTCTTTCAATCAGACTGTTCTTTGCACATGGCAAATTCTGTTTCTAATTTGCCAGCTTACTGATGCTCCTGGATATAAATATGCATATTTACTTTTCATAAGAAATAAGAGATCTGGTCCAAAGTTTAATTCTGTTTGGTTAGAAAAAATATATAACCTTGCAAAAATGGTTAAAACATTATAGAGACATTGCAAAGTAAGTTATTAAATAATGGATTTTTTAAAAGGAGGTTAAATTTACATATAGTGAAATACTCAGATCTTAATTGCACAAACTGAAGAGTTTTGAATAAGGAATACATCTGTCTAAATAACACCTCAATCAAGGAGCAACATATTTTCAAAGGAAATGAGATCAAAATTTCAAAGATAGCCCTGATTTCCACATTTATTGTGGTATCTGATCTTGTCAGATCTCACAAGCTAAGCAGCGTTGGACCTGGTTAGTACTGGGATGGGAGAATTCCTGGGAATACCAGGTCCTGTAGGCTTGAGAGAAGGACCCAGAAACCCCCTCCCAAAAGTCAATCAGCCATTGAAAACCCTATGTATAGCAGAGAAGCACTGACAATAGTGTTTCTCCTGTTGTACATGGGGTAGCTATGAGTTGGACACTGACTCGATGGCACCTAACAACAATTTTATAAGTAATGTAACAATTATCCTTGAACATATATATTTCTCTGTAACTCAATTTATTTCAATAGGATAATTTCTCAGAAGGGTAATTACTGGGGAAAATGTAAGCACTTTTTCAATAACCAAATTTTTATATGAAGACTGATAGATGTACTTATTTTAAAAAACCAAAGGATACCAAAGGGAGAAAGAATAAAAATAAGGTTTTTCTTCATATCTTCCAAAGTCTTGTCTTCTTTTCTCCTTGCAGAAGCAAACCCAATTACTGCATTTGTACAAGCATAAATTTTGTATGTGAGAGCAAAATTGTATATATTTGTGTATACATAAACTTCCCATTTTGAGAGGTTCTGGAATCTTTAGGAGATGAATCTTAGCTGGAGGGTGACTGGGACATGTTCTTGGAGGCTGTGTCTTGTCCTGGGCCCCTCTTTTACTCTCTCTCTCTCTCTCTCTCTGCTTCTTGTCCAGCATGAGGTGAACAGCCTCTATCTCTTCCACATATTCCTGCCACAATGATGTTCACCCTCACCTCGGAAATGGGGCCGGCTGACCATGGACTGAATCCTCTGAAGTTATGAGCCAAGATATGTCCTGACTCTTTTAGGCTGTTTCTGTCAGATATTTGGTCACAGTGACAATTAAACTAACAAAAAAATGGTACCAGAGCCATTGCTGTGGCTAAAACTGACCATTTGGTTCTTCAGCATTTGGAACTGGGTTGCTGGAGGAATATGGAAGAATTTAGAGACGCAGACTACAGAAGTCTTAGAATTCTGTAAGCAGAGCTAATGGGAAATTCTGATGGGAGATCAGAAGACCAGAATGCTAATAGGAATGCAGACAGTTAAAATTTGTGCTTATGAGGTTTCAGATGGGAAAGAAGACTCTACTGGGAATTGGACTAGAGGCCATTCATGTTACATTCTGGCAAAGAATTTGTCTACATTTCGTCCATTTCCTGAGACTTTGTGGAAGGCAGAATTTAAAGGTAACAGACTAATTTGCCTGGCAGAGAGGTTTTAAGGTGGCCTAGTATTCAGGCTCTGGCATGGGTATTACTAGCTGATTTTAGCCAGATTTACAGTGAGAATATGAAGCAAAAACCACAGAAGGAAGATTTGAAAAATTTGCAGTCTGTTTCAGAAAAGGAGAGAATTTAAGGTTTTGGACAAAGAGTATGATTTTTAAAGGAATTAAAATGAAACTAAGCACTTTGCCCTGGGACAAGAGGAAAGATGCCTTAAGGGCATCTCAGGAATTGCCTATACTCTGCTTCAGGGTGTTGAATTGTAAACTCCGTGTATAAAATTGTAAAATCACTTTCCCTTGAGAAGAGAGTGCCTCCAGAGCACCCTGTACACTCAGGGATGACTGGGAAGTTGTTTCCCCAGATATTATTTCATTGTGCTTAGCTGCTCAGGCACTCAGAGGTAAGTGTGGCCATGGTCCAAGTGGGCTTAGCTACAGCTTCAGCTGGTAGCAGATCTTGATCTTGTCCACATGATGCTAGTTTTGCAGGAATGTAGAATGCAAGAGTTATAGGGTTATGGAGGCTTCTAATGAGACTACAAAGGGAAGTCTGTGAAACCAGATAATGTGTGACAGGATCAGAATCACTGCAGTCATCCCCTAAGAGGATGATGCATAAAGTTTTAAGTTACAATGGAGACTGTAAGATGTTGGAGGTGCCAGGAATGAGGAAAACTGCAGACAATGAGTAAAGCCAGCCCAAGAGAGTTAGGCTATGTGGGTTGCAAGTGGCAAGGCTATAGAAGTGGGGCTTCCTGAGTCTATTGGAACTCCCATAATGAGACACCACATGCCTCAGATTCTATGCATACAGCTATAGGAGTTGCTGTTTGCTCTGCTGGGTTTTGCTCTTGATTTGGTTTTATTCTTTCCTTCTATCCCCTCAT
Organism: Pedetes capensis; assembly: GCA_007922755.1. Lineage (NCBI taxonomy): Eukaryota > Metazoa > Chordata > Mammalia > Rodentia > Pedetidae > Pedetes > Pedetes capensis. The sequence continues at coordinate 122,579 of VMDO01000842.1, forward strand.
TCCTCCCTTTCGGAATGGGAATGTTTATTCTGTATCATTGTGTCTTGGAAATATATGACTTTCTTTTTCATTTTATAGGGACTCACAACTAAGAGTTTACCTTGAGTCTCATAGGAGACATTGAACTTGGTCTTTGAATAATGCTGGAATTGTTAAGACTATGAGGACCCTTAGAGAGGGACTGGGTGCATTTTGCCTTGTAAGATGCCCATGAGTCTTTTAAGGGCCAGCAGTAGAAAGTCATAGTTTAGATATGAAGTGTTCTCTCTAGTAGTCCTCAACTACTAGTAGTATTTTATGAGGTTTTGGAAACTTTAGATGGCGGGGCCTAGATAGAGGAAGTAGTTAACTGGGGTTATGTCCTTGTAGACTATGTCTTGTACTTGGCCCCTGCCTTTCTCTCTGCTTTCTGTCTGCTATGAAGTGAACAACCTCCTCTACACACTCCTACCACTGCATCTTGTCCCCCACTTCAGGCCCAAATGATGGAACCAGCTGGCAATGGGATGAAACTGTGAGCCACTGCTTTAAGTTGTTCCTCCCTTTAAGTTGTTCCAATACGTATTTTGCTACAACTAACTACACTGTTACAAGCTAACAAACACGGCATGTTTTACTAGTTCCTTTGTTGTTCAACATATAAAAGCATATATTTTTCTAAAAAGAATTGTAGCCAAGATAAAATATCTATTTAATTTTTTTTCTAAAAATTGAGTAGAATTTCACTTGTAAAGCTACTCTGCAAGTGAGAAGCCACATGGCACTAATTTCATGGGGCAAAATTTTATGTAAATTCTATGCCTCTGTATGCAGAATCAGTGGCCTATAGGTTATCTAAGGATCTAAGGTTATCTAGTTCACGCTCTGCCCAGGGACTGCCATCATATGCAGACTGAACTTGTCCTAATGAAAACATGTTTAAGTCCTTCCACAATCTCCTATAGTACCACTTTTATTTTCCACGTTGAGAAGGAGGCAGTATTTATATGTTGGGGAGGATCCCTTATAAATCTGGTCAGTGTGCTCTAAGTTTATCAGTAATTCAGTTTTTTTCTGAGATACAATTAATACTCTTCTCTAGTTTCCTGTGTAAGCATAGTTTTTTCCCCTTGTTTTGTAGAACAGTCATCAATTCCAAAGATACCTAGGAAGTCTAGTGTTGTTTCAGTGAGAAGTAAGAAGTGAATTTTATTTTCCGTATGTTAAAGAGAAGGAAATGGTATTGAAAAAATTAGTCATTTGTGCTCATTCCTTTTTAATTAATGATGTATACAGGAATGGAAATTAGGTCTTATGATTCTTTTTCATGCATCATTTAATCTATCATATTTTTATATGTCTAACTAAAGGAAAAAATTGGAATGATATAAACCACTTTTAGTCCTATATGGTCTCTTTCTTTGAAACAGTAAAGCTGACAACAGGTTTCTTACTATATGTAAATTTTCATATGTAATAATGTCCAAGGGAAAGGTGTTTATGTATTAGGAAGAACTCAGAGTCAACTACTCTGTCAAAACCAAACAGATCAACAAACAGCCAAATGAATACCCATACTCGAAATTTTCATTTGAAGGAGAAAGTTTTCATGAATATCTTATACTTATTTCAAGTTCTTTCTTCCAATTCTTCTCAGTTCCTAGATTTTCAAGAAGAAAATGGTAATACTGGTAAATAACATTTTGCATATCATTAGACTTAAAGCACTTTCCTATACCTCTTACTGTATCTTTACAATACTGAATGGCAGGTCTTTATCCTAGTTTAATAGATAAGGTAACAGAGAATGTGAAAAGTTAATGTTCAAGATCACACCCCAACACGTAGACCTCCCAGCTCTTGCAGTCAGCTCAGAGTTTGTCTTGATTTCCTTACCTTCCTGCTGTTTTCCTTACCTTCTTTGCTGTTTTATTGTATTTCCTATTTGTTGTCCCGTTTTGGAAAGTAGTATTTATTTTGTATAGTTGGGATTGTTTCATGATGAGGAAAGTGGAAAGGTCATTAATGGTGTGACAGAAATAAGGCACATTACCTTCTGACATTTGCTTACAATTTTAGAAAAACTGTATGTTGTTCTTACATGCCTCTAAAACTTAATCTGAACTTGGGTCCTTTTGGGGAATCTGTTTTCTGAGGACTGACTAGTGTTCCTGCACCCAGTGATACCTCTACTCTTTTAAATGTTTCTAGGCTTCTTTCGTTCCTTCCTGATCATTCCACCCACTTGCAAAAGAGACTGACTGAATCCTTACCTTTCTAAGTTTTATGAGCTGAAATCAAATCTTGGTGTGGTGTCTTGCACAGAGTAGGTGCTTAAAAAACATACATGACCTCCTACAAGGCACTTAACAATCAGCTAAAAGTTTAATTTTACTTTGAGATGTAACGATCTTATTCATGTTAGAAACTACAAAACATACTTTATTGGTTTCCCATTGTTCTCATTGCAGTGTGTGTGTGTGTGTGTGTGTGTGTGTGTGTATTTGTGTGTGTGTGTTTCAACCCTAATTCTGAGAAACAGATCACAATGGTCTCCCTCTTTGCTTCCATTTGTTTAGCATGTAGCAATTTTTAAAAGGTCATGTATTTATTTGCAACACACTTGAATTTTATTTAGCTCTAGTTTGGTAATAGAAAAAAGTGATAAAATTATAGAAATAATTTAAAACTATCCAGAATTGGGTTGATTGATTCATCATGATTATAATACTAACCGCAACCACTGAAAAAAAAAATTGGCAGATAAATTAGTAGTAGTTGTTTACAAAGTTAGTTCCTGAACTTCAAAGGTTTCAAAACTAATCTTATATGCAAAAGCCTACCAGAGAATGCAAAACTAAAGAATTAAAAAATTATACTGTAAAATAAAAATTACACTTATGATAACATGATTGAAAAATTAGGTACTAGAACATTTCAGGTTGTCAAAAGATGGATAGAAACACTTTAAAAGGTTAGAAATTTAATATTAGCTGTATTATTTCCAATTAATAGTGGAAACATTGATATATTTTTCATTGATATATTTTTCATTAGTAAAAAGGTAAAAGTATTTCCTCACTAATAATAATAAATTGTAGCATTTCGCATATAAATGATGCGAACTCTTAAAGTACCTTTACTTTTGCCACCTGAGTGTAGCCAAAAAGAATTTAAAGCATTTTTTTTACATGGTATAATTTTATCTTCTTCATGCAATGTGAGATGAGTAATAATGATATTCTAATATTAATATAAGTACAAAATATACATATCAATGAGTAATAGCTCTGTTTTTCAGACCTCCTTGCCAAGTCATATTAAAATGACAAATAATTGCAATTGCTTCACAGAGAATTGGTGCAGAATCTGTAGTCAAAAGCACATTAGGGACCAACAGTGTCCATTTGTTATCCTTTGTCAGGAAAACATGGCTCCTAATGAAAGTGAATGAAGGAACACTGATTGAGGATGGTGACACTAACCTTTTTCTCTACAAGAGTCATGACATGAGTATTAATAAGAGGATTGAAAGATTAAGGCAAAGCTTTGGTTCTTAACATCTCTGTATAATCTTGATTTGCCTTTTGTTTGACTTTTTTCTTTTTGTAAAAATGTAATAATTTTGAGGGGACCAGTGCTATGGGGGAAGCAATTACACTATAAAATGTAATGGGAGACTTCCCAAAGATGTTCCAGTGTCAGGGTGTTCAGGGAAGGATTCCCCAGATAACTTGAGACAATGTAATTCAAAAACTAAACAGGTCTCAAATCAGAATCAGAACATCTCCTTTTTATACCATTAAATATTACTTACTAATTGCCATATGACTTTTGAAAATTATGATTTTTCTGTGCAAAATATTGCTATAAGAATTTTTGGCCAGGAAAATGAGTAGCTTGTTAAAAGGAAACAGGAAAATATGATTCCAGTTCAGGTATTTTTTGGAACAATTTTCAGGAATTATGATGACTTTGTTATAAACTCAAGTATATACAGTTTCGTTGCATTTTATACCTGCTGATTCTTATTCTGGCAGTGTTTAAGACTAGCAGTTCCTATTTCAGATGGTATAAATATGTATGTACATTTCTATGAACATATAGAAAAATCTCTGTGTAGCAATTTATTCAACATTTATGTAACAGGCATTGTGCTAGGGATGGGGATATCATTGCTCACTATGTGGTGGGAAGATAAAATTGATCAAATAACACTATTACTTATTGAACACATAGAATACTAGATATTTTGCTGAGTTTGACATAGACAATCTTATTTTATACTAACAAGAGCCATCTGACATAGTCACCATTATTATTGACATTTTTCAGATAGAGCCCTGATAGGTTTAGTGAATTATTCTCCAACATTATACAGCTAGTAAGTACTGAAGCCAGGTTTTGAGCCTAGACAGATTCTAGACTCTGTGTTCTTAATTTTTATTTTTTTTCTATATAATACAGTATAATTTGAATATAAGCATGTGCCAGGAGCTACCGGAACACAAACAAGGTTGGGTCTAATTGCCTAGGATAGTGGGTAGGAGCTGAGAAGAACAGAAAAAAGATACTAGCAAAGGCAAACTTTTTGGATATAGTTTTGAGTATCAAGTTGCTTGCCAAGTAACTACCATTGGTAAATGTAATAGAGCATGATGTTGTAGTTTTTCCTCCCATAGTTTCTTTCATTTAATATTGTGCTTTGCTTCTTCCTAAAAGCTTAATAAATTGGCAAAATAAAAATTAGTATTAGGATAGGGTAGAAAATTAGTTGAAAAAATAGAAATTTATAGGTTTTACTCCAAATTAAGTGAGAAAACATTCCTCCAAGTTAATAATGACACTTCATAAAGTAGGATAAATAGCACCTTTTGAATAGAAAAGTATAATACAAGATCAGAAAAAAGTTGAATGAATAAAATTGAATCAATCTTGAGCTATCCAATTGAAATTTTTCTGTGTGTGTCTATTTACACATTCATGTGTGTGCATATGTATATGTGTGTGTATACATTAAGATCTCATTTATCTTACTTAGTGTACTTTTTCTGCTATAACTAAATACCTGAGACTAAGTAATTTATAAAGAACATTTTATTTTCCCCTCAAATTCTGGAGGCTGGGAGATCCAAGATCAAGGTGCTGGCATCAGGTGAGGGCCATCTTGCTCTGTCCTTGAGTGGTTGAGGGCTGAAGAAAAATAAGGAATGAGCTCTTCTGGTCCAAAACACATTTTGTCTTGAATTTGGGGAGCCCATTGAGATATAGGACCTACATATGTTCAAACTCCACTTATCCTGAGTTTCTTTACATGACAACCTCAAATTTGAAAGAGCTAAGGATCAGAAAGTGAATAAAAACTTTGAGTACTCTAAATAATTTTATCCATTCAATAAAATATGTGATTGTCTAGGTGCTTATACATAATTAGGATGGAGACTGACTTAGCCTGATCCAGCATCTTTTTATGCAAGCTAGTATACTTTTGTGCCTACAGCCATACCACTGTGGCTTCCAATTCTGTCAGATCTTGGAAGCTAAGCAGAGTTGAGCCTGGTTAGTACTTGGATAGGAGACCACCTGGGAACACCAGGTGCTATAGGCTTGGGAGAAGGACCTGGCAACCCATTCCCCCCTCCAAGAAAAAAACAATTGGCCATTGAAAACCCTATGAACAGCAGAGAAGCACTAACAATACTGTTTTGCTTGTTGTATGTAGAGTCACTATGAGTCGGACACCGAATTGAGGGCACTTAACAACAAAAAGTATACTTTCCTAAAGCAGAGGCTCCTTAGGTTCTCACTTAGGTCAAGTTGTTTCTTTTTCCCCAGACAACCTGCATATGATAAGTAACAAGTTTCAAGAATGGGAGAATTGGAGTAGAAAAAAGCTACAGGTGGTATGGTAATATCAAGAAATGGGGGAAACTAAAAAAGAAATAAAAGACTAAGGAATTAGAAAATAGTCATTAAAATCTATTGGCTTTTTATCTCTCCTAGACCTTAAGTATATTGGAATATACTGTATTGTAACAATAGAGACTCCTAATGATGACTCTGAAGTAGTATAAACATGCTGATATGGTGATCCTTTAAGATAGGATACATTTCAGGAGAATTTTTATAAAAACTGTACATTTAAAATTATAAGTCATTTTGACACGTAAGCTGTTTTAAAAGTTGGCCATAACTTACTTACAATGAACGCTGTTGTTGTTAGGTGTAGTAGAGTCAGTATCTGACTTATAATGACCCTACGTACAACAGGCGAAACACTATTGTCAGTGCTTCTCTGCTGTTCACAGGGTTTTCAATGGCAGATTGATTTTTTGGGAATGTGTTGCCAGGTCCATCTCCCAAGCCTATAGCACCTGGTGTTCCCAGGTGGTCTCCTGTCCAAGTACTAACCAGGCCCGATCCTGCTTATTTTCCAAGATCTGACGGGATTGGATGGCACAGGGCTACCTCTGCAGGCTTACAATGAACATACATGTTTGTAGTAGATTGCAATGTGAATAGGATGTAAGAGCACTTCACATATTAAGAAAGATGCAATGAATGTTTATTGTTATTCTTTCTTCTTCTGGCAGCAGCTGATGTTTGTGGGGAGCTGTTCATCCCTTTACCTCAATGTGGTTCTTAGCAGTTAAGCAGGATCAGGCCTGGTTAGTCCTTGAATGGGAGACTGCCTAGGAATACCAGATGATCCAGCCTAGGGAGGAGGACCTGGTATGCCAGTTCCAAAACAATCCACCACTGAAAACCCTATGAATAGCAGAGAATCACTGACAGTAGTGGCAGACATGGCACAGTGTCTAATAGTGTTTCATTCTGTTGCACGTGGGATAGCTATGGTCGGACCCAACTTGACAACACCTAACAACAAAAGTTGAGTCTCTACCTATAGATCTGGAGTGGAGTGTGTGACTCAGATCTAAGCCATTTAAGACATCACATTTTCTCAACAACACAGTGTTATAATCAAAGATGTGAATGGTTGACCCAGTAGGGGCATATTTGAGAATTATTGCTGGGAATATGAAAAGAATGTCTATACTTCTTCCTTTGAATATGTTAAAATGGAAAAGTGCAACTCCAGGAGTTTCTGGCCACTATCTTGTGACCAGAATTGGAGAGCCAATCTAAGAATGAAGTCTTCATGGAGAAGGGGGAGCTGAGAGACTAAGGAGGACAAATTAAGTTTGGATAACACTGTATAATATTGTGAGAAAGTCTATTCTTTTTTTTGTCTGGTAGTTTTCTTTTAAAATTTATCATGGATAGAATCTCAGCCAATTCAATAGACAGTATATGCATGGCTAAAATTAAGAAGAACTACAACCTTATTGTGGTGGGGATGTAGGAAGGTATATATGCACATTGAGGTAGAAACAAAGTATTATGACATTTATGGCAACATCCATTAGCATTCATATTACTTCTTAGAACTTAAAGCTTAGAAGCAAAAACATTTCTAGGTCACATATTTCTAAGAATTGAAGTTGCTTATTGCAGCATTTTTTTTTTATGGCAGCCGAAAGGTAGGAACAAAATGAATACCTAAGCATGAGATAATGGCTGAATATGTGACAACACAGTCACAAGAAGGAAAGTTAGGATCATTATGCAGCTTTAAAAGAGTGAATTAAAGCCATACCACATGACTTGGAAGAATTTCCACAAGTTATTTTAATGTAACAATCAAGATGTAGGGCTATAATCTCGTTTGTTTAAAAAACCATTACAATCCCCAATGTGTGAATATGCATAATTGTATTAGTCAGCTGTCATCACTGTAAGTGAAAAACCAATCCAAATAAACTTATGGGGAAAGAGGTTTATTATAACTGTGACTGGGAGGTCACAGTTGCTGGTAGCTCTCCTCAGCAGACATTGCACATTGCTGGCATCTTCAACATGCTGAGGTTGCCATTGCTGCTTAGGCTCCACCCTCAAAGCTTCATGCACCAGTTATTCAGGAACTCTATGCAAGGCACCCAACCCTGGGACACTTTGCCTGTTCTCTGGAACCTTGGTGAGAGCTTCCATAACCTCTTAACTATTGCATTCTATATGCTTGCAAAACCAGCACCACATGGATGTCACCAGGGCTACCAGATTGAAAGGTAGCTTCACCATTACAGCTACAACTGCACTGGTGGCCTCTGTATGCCCAGATGAAGAACTCACTTCCCTGGGCAGCCTCTTTTCAGGAGATAGCTTTTCAAACACTCCCTTTCATGCCCCGGGGCCTTAGATGGGAAGGGTCTGGCTGACTCCCTCTATGCCACAAGGGAAATTCCTTTGTCTCAATAAAAAGGTTGAGGTTTTTCTTCACTGCAGTTATCTCCTGACCCAAACTAGCCCAGTCAGCAGTAATCTTAGAGAAACTGCAGATTTTTTCCTCTTTAAACTGTACATTTTCAGATATTTTTTTTCTGTGCCCTTTGCTCTATTTTTTTCCATAAATCTTGCCGAACACAGAAAGTAGTAACCAAGCCACAACCCCTGTATCTTGTCCTCGAGGTATTTTCTTCACCAAGTTAATTAGTTCATAAGTTTTAAGTTCAGCATCACTCAAATCTTTAGGACATAGATAAAATGTACATAATTTCTTTGCTAGACTATAACATGGATTGCTTCTAGTCCAATATCCAGTAGAATCCTCATTTTCCTTTAAAATGCTGTGAGTCTGAACTACTATCGGCAGCAGCATTCTGGTCTTTGATACTCTTACCAGAACCTCCCCTCAAGCCCTCCAGGACTTCTCTCACCTGCATCTCTGAACTCTTCCAGATTTCCTTCCACAAACAAGTTTGAAAGGCCTAAGAACCACATGGTTAGGGTTAGGTTTCTGCACAGCAATGATGCTACTATCCATTACAAATTTTCTGTATTAGTCAGTTGTCATCACTGTAGCAGAAAAACCAACTGAAACCAACTTATGGAAGAAAGTTCTGAAGGTTCACAGTTAGATCACTCCATAATAGTGATGGGTCAGGCTTGGTAACAGCAAGAGGGCAGAGCTCATAGCAGATGACTTCATGGCATTTTGGACCAGTAACAGAGAGGGACCACAGCTTCGATTCCAGTGTAAAAACTTCCAAAAGGCCTGCCCTCAGGGAGCTACTTCCATCAAAGAGCTTCCTCCCAAAGCTTCATAATCTCCCAGCACAGCTCCATCAGCTGAGGAAAAAGTACCATTTGGGGGAAAATTATGTCCTTAATAACTATATAGGACTATAGGAGAACAGAAAAAAGGCGTATAGTATTAGTTTTTAGTGTGGATTATTTGTTAGGAGGTCTTTGATGATTTCATATGAATTAAATGATAAATATATGGTCTTTTGTGACTTCTTTCATTTAGCATAATGTTTTCCAGTTTCATCCATTTTGTAGCATGTGTCAGTGATATGTTCCTTTTTATTGCCAAATAAAAACAATATTCCATTGTATGTATATCCCTACATGAATAAGTCCTCTTATTCATACATAGCATTCCTTTAACTTGTTTATCTATAATTTTTTGAGAGTTTTGGTGTACAAATCTTTCACTTTTAGTACACTTATTCATGAGTGTTTTAATTCTTTTTAATACTACTGTAAAATGATTTGTTTCCATAATTTATTTTCAGACTATTCACTCCTACTATATTGAAAGCAAACTTGAATACTGTAAAGTCCTAAACTCATTTATTAGTTCTAATGGATTTTTGTGGATTCCTTAGAATTTTCTATATATAAATCATGTGGTCTGTGGAGAGAGAGTTTTACTTTTCATTTTCAAGCAGGATATCTTTTATATCTTTTTCTTGCCTAATTACCCTGGATAGAACTTGAATGACAAGGTTGAATAGATATGATTCAAACAGGCATCTTTGTTTTATCCTTGATCTTGGGAGAAAAATATTCCATCCTTCACCACTGAGTGTGGTTGGTGCCAGAAAATGAGCCCCCTGGGATGGAAAACACTCAAGAAATGACTGGGGAAGGAAGAATTGCTTTCCCAAAGTAGAGTTGACCTTAATGATGGGAATGTAGTAAAGTCCCTGGGATTTCCATTTTCTAATATGGCTTGACTCAAAATGGGAAGAAACATAGTGGCTATGACAATGGGCTTAAACATAGAAAGATTATGTGCATGGCACAGTGTTAGGTAGTGTTTTACTCTGTTGTGCATAGGGTCACTATGAGTCAGGCCTGACTTGACAGCACCTATCAATAACAACATGATGTTAATTAGTTGTGAAGTTTTTAATGATACTTATTCCTAGTTAGTTGGGAATTGTTTTCACAGAAGGTATTGCATTTTGTCATTTCTTCATCTATTCAGATAGTCATTTTTCCCTTCTCTGTTATTAATGTGGTATAGTAATCTAGGTTAGATATTAAGTCAATCTTACATTCCTAGAATAAAGTCTATGTGGTCATGGTTTATAATCCTTGTTATATGATATTGGATTTAGTTTGCTAGTGTTTTGCTGAAAATTTTTGCATATGTATTCATAAGGGTTATTGGTCTATAGTTTTTGTTTTTGTGCTTATGTGATATATTTGTATGATTTAAGTGTCAGAGTCATACTAGTGTCAAAGAATTAGTTGGGAACTTTTCCATATTCTAGTTAGTATTAATTTTTTACATGTTTTATAGTATTAGTAAACTATCAGACCCTGATATTTTCTTAATGGGAAATTTTTGAATTAATGATTCAATCTGTTATTATAAGTTTATTCAGGTTTTTCTATATATTTTTGAGTCAGTTTGAATAGTTTGCATTTTTCCAGGAATTTTCCATTTCATCTAGGCTATTTTCTTATAACCTTTTTGATTCATCTAAGCTATTTTCTTATAACCTTTTGGTTTTGTATAAAGTCAACTTAAGTTTTATAATTTTTATTGGTCCTTCCAAAAATTAATTTTTGGTTTTGTTAATTTTTAAATTATTTTTCTTGTATTATTTCATATATTAATGCTCTAATATATTATTTTTATTTTTAACAAGTGATATTATGTAAAGCTATATAATATGAAATGTGTACAGGTAGTAAATGGTTACAGTAGTGAAGCATTTTAACATATCTATCATCCCACATAGTTACTCATTTTTTTGTGTGACAAGAGCAGCTAAAATCTACTCGTTTCACGTGATTCCTATATACAGTACAATTTTATTACATATAGTCCTCATGTTGTACATTAGCTCTCTAGACTTATTCAGCCTAAGTATCTGCTTTGTATCCTCTGACCTACATATCCTCAGCCATACTCTACCTTTGTTAAGCACTGTTTATTCTATACCTCTGTATATTTGAATTAATTTTTTTAGATTCCACATCACACATAAATGAGATTGGGCAATATTTTCTCTCTCCCTTTCTTTCTTTCCTTCCTTCCTTCCTTCCTTCCTTCTTTCTTTCTGGCAGTACTTGGAGGTTGAACGTGGGGCCTTGCACATACTTTGCAAGCACTCTACCATTGAGCTACTGCACGCTCAGCCTTTTTTTTTTTTTTTTAAATCTTGAGATAGGGTTTTGCTAAGTTATGCAGGCTGCCTCTGGCCTTAAACCTGCCATACTCCTGATTCTACCTCCCAAGTTCTTAGGATTACAGGCATAAGCCACCAGGCCTATCCAATATTTTTCTTTCTGTGTCTGGCTTGTTTCACTTAGCACAGTGTTTCTCTAAGCTCATCAGTGTAGTGGCAAATGGCAAGATCTCATTCTATTTCAAAGCTGATTTATTTTTTTATTTCTTCTGATTGCTTTCAGTATACTTTTCTTTTTCTAGTTTCTATTATTGGACCCCCTCCTCCTTCTCCTTACTACTACTACTACTACTACTCTTCTTTCTTCTTCTTTCTCTTCTTCTTCTTCTTCTTCTTCTTCTTCTTCTTCTTCTCCTTCTTCTCCTTCTTCTCCTTCTCCTTCTCCTTCTCCCTATCCCTATCATCATCATCATCATCATCATCATCATCATCATCATCATCCTTCCTCCTCCTCCTCTTTTTCTTCTCCTTCCTCCTCCTCCTCCTCCTCTCCTTCTTCTTCTCCTTCTCCTTCTCCTTCTCCTTCTCCTTCTCCTCCTCCTCCTCCTCCTCCTCCTCCTCCTTCTTCTTCTTCTTCTTCTTCTTCTTCTTCTTCTTCTTCTTCTTCTTCTTTTCTCCTTCTTCTTCTTTTTCTTCTTCATACTAGGAGTAGGAACCCAGGCCTTTGTGCATGCTAGGAAAGTCCTCTCCCATTGAACTGAACCTCTGCCTCCTTTTTAGTTTTTCTTTTGACGCAGGTCTTGCTAAGTTGTGTATGTTTCCTCTGGAATTGAACTTGCTTTCCTCCTGCATCAGCCTCCCAAGTTACTGGGATTACAGGTGTGTGATAAGGTGCTTGGCTGATATACTTCTTATTTTTCTTACATACATTTATAGCTACAAAATTCCCTCTAAGTACTGATTTAGCTACATCCAATAGTTTTGATATGCTATGTCTTCATTTTCATTCATGTGAAAGTATTTTCTATTTTTTGTTATGAGTTCTTCTTTGATCCACCGGTTATTAAAAAGTATGTTAATTTCCACATATTGGTGAGTTCCTCAAATTTTCTACTTTTGTTGATTTCTAATTTCATTTGTTGTTATAGAAAAGACATTTTATGGTTTCACTCCTTTTGAATTTATTGAGGCTTGTTTTATGTTCTGACTTGTGGCCAATCCTATAGAAAGTTCTTCTAGACCCTTTAGAAAAATATATATTCTTCAGTTGTTAGGTGGTGATATCTGTTACACATAGTTGTATATGATGTCATGAAAACTTGGAAGGTTTGTTCATATACTCAATATTTGATGTGTTTTTTTATCATATTTTCTAACAACTGGTAAATTTTTTTAAATCACATTTATTTAATGTAATTAAATAATTAAAAAGTAATTAAATAATTAAATAATCATCAATAATTATTGAAATTAAATAAATAAATAATTAATTAAACAATAATTAAATGATTAAATAATTAAGTAATTAAATAATAATAATTAAATAATTAAAATAATTAAAAATAATAATTAAAAAGATATATATATAGAGAGAGATACCAAACCCACCTCTGATACTGTGTTACAGACATTTGGGCAAGGGAAGATACCATTGCTTGCAAAGGCAGCCCTCAAGTGTTCAAACTGTAAGCAACACATGGCTGCAAGATAAAAGGCACATGTCTATAAGACAGAGATTTAGAGGATATTTACAAAACTGTCCACCAGCTTCTGTCCACAGTGCCTTCCCCAGCTTTGTGAATTGGCAGTGTAGAACCCAAGCCAGGAGCGATGGCACACACCTGTTATCCAAGCCACACAGGAGGCAGAGGCAGGTTGGTTGGGTTATAGTTATGGCTTATCTTCTTTTTATTTTTATTTTATTTTTGTATATGTTGGTAGGGTACAGAGTAATAAGTCATTTGCTATATCCATTATGCAAAGATTATATCCATTATACAAAGATCATTTTTGCTTACACATTCACCATCTTACATATTTTACAGAAGAATATAAACTAAAGAAAAGAAAAAAGTAGGAATTTCAATTACAACATAATGAAAATTATATGCAGTCATGGGTTATATTCTCACTCATTGTTTTCATTCCCCCTATTTTTTCATGCATTCATGTAGTTGCATCTTTAATTGTGAGTTTTTCCTCTCCCTTTTTACTTCTCTACATCATTTGCCCTTTCTTTTCCCCTTCCCCAAACTTTGCTCCCACCAGTTAATTCCCTCCCCACTTCTTTCTGATCTGCATGTATTTTTCCTTCATAGATAGGTATGATTATTTATTTTTATATATGTATGTATAATTTTTTCTTTCTTTAAGTTAGATTTAGCTCCAACATATGAGTGAGAACACATGGTATTTCTCTTTTTGAATCTGGGTTAATTCCATTAAAATGATGCACTCCAGTTCCATCCACTTTGCTGCAAATGATGTAATTTCATTCTTCTTTATTGCTGAGTAATACTTCACATGTATATATACTGGAATTTTTCAATCCACATCTCCATTGATGGACATCTGTGTTCACCAAGGCTGGTTTAATATTCATCAATCAATTAGTATAATTCAGCATACTGAGAGACTTGTAGACAGAAATCACATGATCATCTCAATGGACACCAAGAAGGCTGTTGATGAAGTGCAACCTCCTTTCAAGATAAGTCTTGAAAAATTAGGCATAAAAGGAACATATCTCAATATCATCAAGGCCATCTATGAGAAACCTATAGCCAACATTATATTAAATGGGGAAAAAAATGAATGCATTCCCTCTAAGATCAGGAACAAGATAGCAATGTCCTCTTTTGTTCAGTATTGTAATTGGAGTCCTACCTAGAGCAATCAGGCAAAAGAAAAAAATAAAAGGAATACAGATAGGAAAAGAAGAAATCAAATTATCCTTATTCACAGATGACATGATCCTATAACTATGTACCCTAAAACTTCCACTAAAAAATTCTTAGAGCTAATTAGCTCCTTCAGCAAAGTAGCAGGATACAAAATTAATACTCAACAATCAGTAGCCTTCCTGTACATCCATAGTGAAGAGGAAGAGAAGGAAATCAAGACAACAATCCCATTCACAATTGTTGTAATTAGGTGATGTTGAGTCAGGTCTGATTCATAGTGACCCTATGTAGGGTTTTCAATGGCTGATTGTTTTGGGATTGCTTCGGGAATGGATTGCCATGACTTCTCCCACTTTTATGGTGCTAGAGATTGAATCCAGGGCCTCAGAGAGTGCAGAGAAGCATTCTACTAACTGAGCTAAACCCATTCACAATAGCTCACCAAAAATTAAATATTCAGGAATCAATCTAACCAAATACCCTAGAGACCACTACAATGCAAACTTCAAAACATTAAAGAAAGAAATCATAGAAGATATTAGAAGATGGAAGGACTTCCTTTGCTCATGTTTCAGAAGAATTAATCTTGTTAAAATGGCTATACTGCCAACAGTGATTTACAGACTTAATGCAATCCTTATCAAAATTCAAATGGTATACTTTGAAGAAATAGAAAAAACAATCCTAAAATTCATATGGAAACACAAAAGATTGCATATAGTTAAAACAATCCTAAGCAGCAAAAACAGTCTAAGAAGTATCACAGTACTTAACTTCAAGCTATACTATAGACCATAATGGCAAAAACAGCTTGCAACTGGTACAAAAATAGGCATGAAGATCAATGGAACACAATGGAAGACCCAGCGATACACCCACACAACTACAGCCAACTGATTTTTGACAAAGAGGCTAAAGACATTCACTGGAGAGAAGATAGCCTCTTCAACAAATGGTGCTGGGACAATTGGATATCCATTTGGAGAAGAAAGAAAATAGACTGGTATCTCTCAATCTTATGAGAGTCAACTCAAAATGGATCAGAAATATCATCATAAAATCAGAACCCTTAAAACTGGTAGAAGAAATGATAGGGTAAACACTCCAACACATAGCCATTGGCAAGCATTTCCTTAAGAAGACTCCAATTGCCTAGAATCAATAAATGGGATTACATAAAAATAAAAAGCTTCTGTGCAGCAAAGGAAACAATTAACAGAGTAAAGGGAGAGTCCACAGAATGGGAGAAAATCTTTGCAACCCACACTTCTGAAAGAAGACTAATTTCTAGAATATGCAATGGACTTAAGAAATCAAACACCAAAATACCAAATAACCCAATAATTAGGTAGGCAATGGAGTTGAATAGACAGTTCTCAAAAGAATAAATACACGTGGCCAATAAACACATGAAAAAGAATTCTCAATATCCCTAGCCATTAGGGAAATGCAAGTCAAAACAACACTGACATTCCATCTCACTCCAGTAAGAATGGCCAAGAGTGACAAAACAAATAATAACAAATACTGGTGAGTATACTGGAAAAAAAAGAACACTTTTACATTGCCTGGGACTGTAAATTAGTTCAGTCACTTTGGAAATCAATATGGAAGTACCTTGTTGTTAGGTGCCGTCGAGTCGAGTCTGACTCATAGCGACCCTAGGTACAGCAGAAGGAAACACTTGCCGATTCTGTGCCAGGCAAACGATCTTATTTATGTTTAAGCCCATTGTTGCAGACACTGTGTCAATCCATCTGGTGGAGGGTTTTCCTCTTTTGCGTTGACCTGCCACTCTCCCAAACATGATGTCCTTCTCCAGGGATTGATCTCTCCTGACTACATGTCTGAAACATGTAAGATGCAATTTGGCCATTCTTGCTTCCAAGGAGCACTCTGGTTGCACTTCTTCTAGGACAGATTTGTTTGTTCTTTTGGCAGTCCATGGTATATTCAATAGACATCTCCAGCACCACAATTCAAAAGCATCAATTCTTTTTCTGTTTCTCTTGTTCAATGTCCAGCTTTCACAACCATATGATGCTACTGAAAATACCATGGCATGAGTCAGACACACCTTCGTCTTCAATGTGACATCTTTGCTTTTCAATACTCTAAAGAGATCTTTTGCCACAGCTTTTCCTAGAGCAATGTGTCTTTTGATTTCTTGACTGCTGCTTCCATGAGTGTTGATTATAGAGCCAAGCAAAGCAAAATCTTGGACAACCTCAATCTTTTCTCCATTTATTGTGAAGTTGTGTGCTGACCCAGTTGTAAGGATTTTTGTTTTGTTGATGTTTAGTCATAACCCATATTGAAGGCTATGATCTTTGATCTTCATCAGTAAATGTTTTAAATCCTCTTCACTTTCAGCAAGCAGAGTTGTGTCATCTGCATAATGCAGGTTGTTAATGAGTCTTCTTCCAATCTTGATGCCATGTTCTTCCTCATAAAGTCTAACTTCTCGGATTATTTGCTCAGCGTATAAATTGAAGAGATAGGGTGAAAATATACAGCCCTGATGCACACCTTTCTAAACTTTTAACCAGGCAGTGTTTCCTTGTTCTATTCGAACAACTGCCTCCTGGTTCACATACAGATTTCTTATGAGCACAATTAGGTATTCTGGTATTCCCATTTTCTGAAGTGTTATCCATAATTTGTTATGATCCACACAATCAAATGCCTTTGCATAGTCAATAAAACATAGATAGACATATTTCTGATATTCTCTGCTTTCAGCTAATATCCTCCTGACATCAGCAATGATGTCCCTGGTTCCTCACCCTCTTCTGAATCCCACTTGATTTTCCGGTAATTCCCTGTCTATATACTGCTGCAGTCCCTTCTGAATGATCTTTAGTAGAATTTTGCTGGCATGTGATATTATTGATATTGCCCTATAGTTTGCACATTCAGTTGGATCCCCTTTTTTTGGAATAGGCACAAATATGGATCTCTTCCAGGCAGTTGGCCAAGTAGCTGTTTTCCAAATCTGTTGGCATAAACATGTTAACACCTCCAGTGCTGCACCTGTTTGTGGAAACATTTCTATTGGTATCCCATCAATTCCTGGAGTCTTGTGTTTCGCCATTTCTTTCAAGGCAGTTTCCACTTCGTCCTTCAACACCATTGGTTCCTCTTCATATGCAACCTCTTGGAATGTTTGGTCATCTACCAATTCTTTCTTGTGTAATGACTCTGTGTATTCTTCCCACCTTCTTTTGATGTTTCCTGCATCATTTAATATTTTCCCTGTAGAATCTTTCACTACTGCCACTCGAGGCTTGAATTTTTTCTTCACTTCCTTAAGCTTGAGAAACACAGAGCCTGTTCTTCCCTTTTGGTTTTCTGCCTCCAGCTCCTTGCACATGTCATTATAATATTTGTTTTTTTCTTCTCGAGCTGCCTTCTGAAATCTTCTGTTTAGTTCCTTAACTTCATCATATCTTCCTTTTGCTTTATCTGCTCGATGTTGGAGGGCAAGGTCCAGTGTCTCTTTTGACATGTAATTTGGTCTTTTCTTCTTTTCTTGTCTTTTTAAGAACTTTTTGCTTCCTTCTTGAATGATATCTTTTATGTCATGCCACAGCTCTTCTGGTCTCCTATCATTTGTGTCTCATGCATTAAACCTATTTTTGAGGTGATCTCTGAACTCAGGTGGGATATACTCAAGGTCATACCGTGGCTTTTGTATACTTGTTCTAATGTTCTTCAGCTTCAGTTTGAACTTGCATATGAGAAGTTGATGGTCTGACCCACAGTCCGCATCTGGTCTTGTTTTGACATTTTGTACAGAGCTTTTTCATCGTCTCTTTCCACATATGTAGTCAATTTGATTCCTGTATGTTCCACCTGGGGGAGTCCATGTGTATAGTCTCCGTTTATGATGTTGAAAAATTGTATTTGCAATGAAAAGGTCATTGGTCTGACAAAATTCTACCATGCGATCTCCAGCTTCGTTTCTGTCACCAAGACCATATTTTCCAATTATCGAGCCTTCTTGTTTGTTTCCAACCTTTGCATTCCAGTCACCACTGATTATCAGTATGTCTTGATTGCGTGTTTGATCTATTTCAGATTGCAGAAGCTGATAAAAGTCTTCCCTTTCTTCATTTGTGGCCTTAGTGTTGGGTGCATAAATTTGAATAATAGTCATATTAACTGGCCTTCCTTCTAGGTGTATGGATATTATTCTATCACTGACAACGTTGTATTTCATGACAGATCTTGAAATGTCTTTTTTGATGATCAATGCAACCCCATTTGTCTTTAGTTTATCATCCCCAGCATAGTAGACCATATGATTGTCTGACTCAAAATGGCCTATGCTGGTCCATTTTAGCTCGCTGATGCCTAGAATGTCAATGTTTATGCGCTCCATTTCTCTGTTAACAATTTCTAATTTTCCTAGATTCATACTACGTACATTCCATGTTCCAATTATTAATGGATGTTTACATTTGTTTCTCCTCATTTTGAGTCATGCCACATCAGCAAGTTGAGCACCCTGGGGCTTTACTCCATTTCCATCATCACGGTAGACTCTACTTTGAGGAGGCAACTCTTCCCCAGTAGTCTTTCGAGTGCCTTCCAACCTGGGGGCCTCATTTTCAGGCACTATATCTGACAGTGTCTCTTTGCTATCCATAGGGTTTTCAATGGCTAGTTGTTTTGGGAGTAGCTCGCCAGGTCCTACTCCCTAGTCTGTCTTAGTCTGGAAGCTCAGCTGAAAACCTGTCCACCATGGGTAACCTTGCTCATGTCCAAGTTTACAGTGGCAGAGCTCTTGGCCTCATCGCAACACACAAGCCCCCACCATGCGGCAAACTGACAGACGTGTGGGGGATGGAAGTACCTTAGAAACTATGAATACCTTGAGAGTTCTCTCCTGAACTGTGACACGTAGTTTGTTTACAGACTAACTCAACTCAGAACCACTTTTCTTATAATATGAGAGAATCATGTGCAAAGCAGACAGAGATTAAGTCTCTAGTTATGGCTATATAACAAATTATTTACATAGTCTGAAGCTGTTGATTTCTGTCTACTTCATTTCCTCTTACTCTAAAATAAGGAAGGTAGATAAGAAGAATCAGGGCCTTTCAGTTCTTATACTATATTTTAATGTGGAGAAATCACTCTGACCAAAATTGTTAATTAAAAAGTCAGAGTAGGTATGAGGAACTGGTGTGAGAATAAAGGAAATGATGGAGAATTTAGAGGTATCATCCCAACCTTTCAAAAAGGTATTTAAATTCTGTTGTATGAAGGATAGATTCACAGGGTAGGAGATAGGGTCCTCAGCTCCCCACATTTGTTTCTGGCGTCACTTATTGTTAGATAGGATCTAGCCAGGCTACTGCGGAATATCTTACAATGAGTTTTAGGGATAGAGATCTCAAGATTTATCTAATCACTGTTGAAAAAAAAACATGATTATTGTTTAAGCTTCCTTATTGTGATGAGTCACTTATGTGAGCAAGAATTATCAAATATGTGGTCAGCATAATGTTCATCAAATCAAGTTGCATATTTCTCCTTATCTTGTTTTTCTAGATGAATGAAACCATGACAGCCAGGAATACCCATAAAAAAGAATATTCCCTCAATATTATTTTTAAAAGATCAGAAATAAAATCTCTAAAAGGCAAGATAAAGCATGGATTTATTATATAATTAACTCTTTAACAATATTCTAGGTCTACACACAGCAAGTCCAATATTCCACACTGTCTTTCCTCTACATCTAGAAAGTTGTTACAGGAATACTTGACATATTTTGTGTCTGCAAGACCTTAAAGTCATCACAGGATAAATGAAATATGGAACTATATTACATAGAAACATTCTATGTTAGAAATGTTTTTCAAAATTAAGGTTTGAAATAAGAATACTTATAATTGTTTTAGAAATGCAACTAATTGAAACTTATTATTTGCTGAGAAATACACTGAATGATAATAATTATGCATATTCTTCACAAGATAATGCTACTGCTTTCTCTCTTGTATCTTCCAATGTGTTTGAGTTAGAGTTGTCAGGCCATCAATACTCTGCTATTCCTTTTCCCCTGTGTACTACAATCTTTTTAACTTCCTTGTCATCTGTTATCCTCTTAATGTCTCTAAAACAACCACTCAAGTACTCCTGCCAATTTCTTAAGTACATACACTTACGCATGTCATAAGATGAGTATCATTAAGTCCTGATTTGAGATCATCAGATATATATGCACCCCTCCACCATAGTGCTAACCAACAAAAGGATTCTCCCAAGGTTTAAAAAAACCCTCCAAAGCATAAACCTAACAATCACACAAAGAGTACAGTAGAGCTGGGAGAGTAATTATTTTTGACCCCAGACAACCTGCTTATTTATTTCTTCACACATAAAAGCGATTACCCTTTTCTAAGCAACATTCCTTCACAAATAACTATTAGCTATAAAACTATCCATAAAAGCTGTTGAGGAATCTGAATAATTAAAATTGCCTTTGATAATAATTGGATTAAATACTCAAAGGTGATATGTTAATATTTTCCACCTTGGGTTTTGCCTTAGACTTGAAAATGTAGCCTAGAGTGAAATTGTTGAAAGTGATATAATTAAATGGTATTTATATGCTTAGTGGAATTGTGTTTGAGTCCTATGTATTTTTTATGTGTAAGTTTACTTTGGGCTAGGATTTAGCTCAGTTGGTAGAGCACTGCGCTGCAGTCTCTAAGGTCCCGAGTTCAATTCCCAGCACCACAAAAATGGGAGAAGGGCCTGGCAATCCACTCTCGAGGCAATCCCAAAACAGTCAGCCATTGAAAACCCTATGGGGGTCGCTATGAGTCGGATACCGACTTGACGGCACCTAAGAACATCAACAACAACAAGTTTACATTTGTATATTAATTACTATATAATATATAACATCTTTTAAAGCTATTACCTAGATTTGCTTTATTTTGTTGCTAGGTGCCAATGAGTCAGGTCTGACTTATAACGACCCTGTGCACAACAGAAAGAAACAGTCCCTGACACTGTACCATGTTCATCACTATGTCAGTTCTTCTCTGCAATCAAGATTTGCAATGGTTGATTGTTTTTTGGGAGTTGGTTGCCAGATTCTTCTTCCAAGCCTGCAGCACCCATTATTCCCAGGCAGTCTCCCATCTAAGGACTAATGAGGCCCAAATCTGCTTAGCTTCTGAGATCTGACAGGATGGGACACCACAGTAGTACAGCTGCAGGCCTGCTTTATTTAGATTTTCTTATTTTTTATTGCCCTTTCCAAACTTTAATAGGAAAAGAATGCAAGAATGTTGGGTAGACAAATGTACAGCAGTCCTGATTGCATTTAATCTTTTTCAAAAAATTCAAATATTGCTGCTGATGGTCTTGGAGCCTTGTCCAGTAATAACTTGGGGAGCTTGCTCGTTCATTTTTCAAGCTGTGTCCATTACAATCAGTCACTGAAAATTGTGATCTAGAATATTCGTTCTTGATGAAAACAATAGAATTAAGCTACAGGGCTTGGAAAATTGCTTTCATATTCAAGCAGGGCGACACATATACAGACACCTTGTTGATGATTTTATTGCCTGGAAGAAAATGTATTGCTACTGCCACCAGCCTGTCTTGTGGCACTTTATCACTTACAAGTGATGATAAAATTGCGACAAAGAGACTTCTTTTTAATCTTATAGGTCACTGCTTGTGGTCTAGGCTAGCCACCCTTTTGTCCTCTCATTTAGGCTAGATACGGTGGAAAATTCCTTTTAGTTGTCTTTAAATTTTATTTAAACCATATGAAATATAAACTTTTTCTTCTGACTTTGAAATCTCCAAATCTTTTAATGTATCAGTTTCATTTTTTCATATTTAAAATTAATTTTTAGAAAGAGCTATGAATTTGTTTGAAATAGTTTTTATGAAATTGAATTGCTAAGTTTATTTTGACAGGTTCAAATCCTTTTATGAGTCATAAATATAGAAGATAATCCATCTGACGTCAAGGTGATGCTGACTACAAAATGCTGTTCTTACTGAGTTCCTTTCCATTATTGTAATCATTAGTTTTTATTAACTACTCATATGACAATATTTACACAGATAACTAATTTAGCAGCACATAGTTGCCAAAATATAGATATTTCGGAAAATTTGCTCTAAACATTGAGTCCTTGTAAAAAAAACAGTGAGGTAAAAAATGAAGAAAACACAGAAAAAAAAAAACCCTCTATTTTTGAGTGATTTATTTCTTTTGGTCTTTGATTCCTAAACTTTTTTATAGGTTTTCTTCAGGGGGGTCCTTCTATAAAGCCATGGATATATAGTATCATGGTTATTTTTCTGCTATAGAATTTGTGTGTTATTTTAACAATCTCTTAGCAATAAAGTAAACCTTTGTGAATTCACTAAGTCTTATCGAAGAATATTTTACATTATATAAATGAAGAGAAAGTTACTCCCAAGGTAGCATTTTAGTTCTACTAAACGACTGAGGATGCAATTCAGAATGTCTTTCTCTCATCACAGAGCTTCAAACAGTTTACAAATGTAATTTTTATTTCTGATTTAAATATCCTCTCTGACTTGCTAGCTTCATTTTACAGGTGTATAAATCATCAAAAAGGAAAGTTAGCAACTTTTTAAGTGTTGAAAGCAAGTCACAATATATTGTATAAATAGCAGAAACAGGCAGAGGGTGAAGGGAAGTAGTTTTAGTGGCAATTTCTACTTCCTGACCTGCTACTGTATGCCAGATGGATATGCATTATACCCATTTAAAAGATGAGAAAAATGATGCATGGGAAGTCTGTGTCTAGGTAGTGAAAGACAGAGCCAGACTCAAGGACATAGTGCTTTGTGAACCACTAAAATGATCTGAATAAACTATATTGTACTTTTAGTTACTAACAGAGACTTGGCAAAGAAGCAAAATTAAAAAGAACTCAAAGAGACATGGTATGGTGTCCTTATCCCTTTTGCCACACTCTGTGTAGGGTTGCTGTTGGCTTTTAGATTATAGATCTGCAATTCTGAACTCTGACTACAAGATCCATTGAGATTACCATGCATGAGATCATCTTCCAAGTGTGTCCTCTGATGAGTGAGCAGTAACTCTGCTAGGGTAGGGGTTTCTGGAAGGAGCAGTTATGTGTACTTGATTTTCTTTCTTATTAGCTTTTATTTCACCTTGGGTACAGGGCCTATATCTTATCGGTTGTCTATGTAAGCGTTGGGCCTGGGGTTTAACTCAGTTGGTAGAGTACCACTCTGCACTCTGAGGCCCTGGGTTCAATCCCCAGCACTGCAAAAATGGCAGAAGGGTGTGGCAACCCACTCTTGAAGCAATCCTGAAACAATTGGCCATTGAAAACTCTGTGGGGGTTGCTATTAGTCAGACCTAACAGCACCTAACAACAACAACATGTAAGCACTGTTTCCTCACACTGTGAATGTGATGATATACATTTGCATCTGGAGACTGGTACCCACTCTTTGCCATTTATGTGTGACTCTGTGTGATTATATCTTTGTCGAATGACTTATAGACTCAAATATGAGGAAGAAATGGCAAGGAATGTACTCAATAGGTACTTCCATTTTCTTTCTTTCTAAGGTTAGCTTGAAGTCTTATCTGATAAACTAGAAAAAAAAGACCACTTCCCATTCTGGAGACTCGATCTACTAAGTAACTTCACAGACAAATATGATCAAGCAGAACCTCGAGGCCTCTCTATAGACTTACCTATGTGACGAGGAGTGACCGTGAGTTTTTAACACAACTTTTCACAGAAACTAGAACTGTATTCTGAATGAAAAATCATAGAAGGCTATTAACTAATATTTATGAAGCTAGGAGATGTCAAGACTTTCATCTCAGGTGGTTTCTTTTTATAGATATAGGTTTAAGGCTCAGTTTTTTTCTGGAAAGAGAGCCTGAATACCACCTCAGAATGTTACTTCCCCAAACATTGTTTGAATATCAGAGAAGTATTTATAAATCCTGAGTAACTATTTCTGCTGTGAGTCAAAAATTTTATTTGTGCTTCTTGTTGCTTTTTAGAGATTTCTCTATAATTATAAAAAATGTCTGTATGTGTGACCAGAAATTCTTTAATGGTGAAGGCTTAAAGATGCTAGAAGAAGAATAAGTGGGTCATTTGAGACATATAGCAAAAGCTTTCAAATCAGAATCTTCCTGTGGAAGATTTGCTTGAAGAGAAATTATTTTATTGGGGGCTAGAGGAGAAGATTAAGACTCAGAGGTCTCAGGTAGTGGCATTGCTTGTGATTTTACTAGGAACTAATGTCCATTTCTTTAGACTTGTAGATCTAGAAACTGTATTTCATTAGTAAAATCAAAGAGAATTTTTATCAATAATGGACTCACATTATAAAAGACTGATATGTAAATCAGAAAATTACCACTGATGTGCTGTGTATCATTGCAGATTAATTTGCATTTTCTAGAGTTTTATATAAATGAAATCATAAAGTCTATATTCTTTTGTCTGGCTACTCTCAGTTGGCATAATTATTTTGAGATTCATATATTTTGTTGTCTGAATCAATCGTTAATTTTCTTTATTACTGAATTATTATATATTATTACGTGCTGTTGAGTCAGTATCTGACTCATAGCGACCCTCATAGGGTTTTCAATGGCTGACTGTTTCGGGATTGCCTTGGGAGTGGATTGCCAGGCCCTTCTCCCATTATTACTGAATAGTATTCTTTTATATGGATGTACCACAATTTGCCTGGTAGATGTTGGGCTATTTGCAGTTTTGAGCAATAACAAAGTATTTTCCAACGAATGCCATCAAAATTATTTATTACCATTTAAGTTATGGTTTAAGATTAAATTGAACACATTTAAAATAATTTACTGAGATATTCTCTTATTATAATTCATTTTCATTATTTCCTATTTTTTTCTTGTTACTTAAGAGAATGCAACAATATTCTTTTCAGTTTACAAATATGCCAACATTTGAACATATGAGGGAGGTCTCCAAAAGCCCCCAGATTTATTTATTTAAAATCATGTATTTATTTGTACATGTTCAAACTTTAATCACTTTCAAAGTACTCTCTGTTGGGTGTGATACGCCTGTTTAGACCTTTTTCCACTGCTCAAGACAGGTTTTGAACCCATCAATTTTGATGCCTCTTGGAGCTTCTGCAGTTTTTTGCCCCATCTCCTCCATATTGGCAAAACATTTCCTTCTGAGGACTTTTCTCATCTGGGGATGCAAACAAAAGTTGCACAGGGCCAGATCAGGTGAATAGGGAGAGGGGGGCACAAGGGTCATGCCGGTTTTGGTCAAAAACTGCTGAACAGTCAGGATGGTGTGGGCAGGAAGAAGCAGTCACCCGCTGGCCACAATTCAGGACATCGCTTCTGCAAACTGTGATGCAACATTCTCAAAACTTCCGCATAGAAAAAATTTTGGTGGGCAGTTGGACATGGAGGAACAAATTCTCAGTGCACAACCCCTTTCTCATCATAGAACCCAATGATCATTGTTTGCATGTTTGTTCCCCTTCAGAATTGTCAAACAAAACTTATACTGCAAAAATTTACATTACAAATCATTTCCTTTGAACAAATTATAAATGAAAATAATGAGGCAAAGAATTGGTAGAAGGCAACAAATTACTTTCTAAAAAAGGCAGAAATTCTCATTTCTATCAGAAAAGAATCAGAGCATCAGTTTGACTGCGTGCTTCCCATCACTGAATGTTATAGGTTTTTAAATAATTTAGGTTTAACACTTTTCACATTCTTATTAGTAGTTTGTTTCCTCTTTGTTTTCTCTGTAGGCTGGTAGTGCTATTATTACCAATTACATGAATTACTACTAAGTATATTAACCATTTACCAAAAATATTTATGAAAACTATTTTGCCTATTTGTGGTTTGCAGCTAATACTTATAAGTAATATTGCTTACTAGTTTAGAATGCAGTGCTCAATGTCTTCCTGGCTATTTGAAATTCCCCCATGTGTCTGTCAGTTTTCCAGTGTTTTCCAGTGGGGGCTTGTGTGTTGCTATTATGCTGAAAGCTATGCTACCAATATTACAGATACCAGCAGGGACACTCATGGTGGACAGATTTTAGCAGAGATTCCAGACTAAGATAGACTATGGAAAAGGACATGGCTAACCCACCCTCAAACAATTAGCTACTGAAAACCTTATGAACAGCAGAGAAACACTGTAAGAGATAGTGCCAGAAAATGAGCCCACCCAGGTTGGAAGGCATTCAAAAGAGGACTGGGGAAGAGTTGCCTCCTCAAAGTACAGTCTACCTTGATGATGGAAATGGAGTAAAACCCCAGGAACCTCCATTTGCTCATGTGGCATGACTCAAAATGAGGAGGAACAACTATACACATCCATTAATAATTGGAGTGTGGAATGTACATAGTACGAATCTAGGAAAATTAGAAATCATCAAAAGGAAATGAAGTGCATAAACATCTACATTCTAGGCATTTGTGAGTTAAAATGGACAGGCCAGGACCATTTTGAATCAGATAATCATATGGTCTACTATGCTGGGAATGACAGATTAAGAGAAATAGGATTATATTCATGATCAAAAGAGACATTTTAAGATATGTCCTGAAGTACAATGCTGTCAGTGATAAAATAATATCCATATGCCTACAAGGAAGGCCAGTTTAATATGACTATTATTCAAATTTATGTATAAAACACTAAGGCCACAAATGAAGATAGGGAAGATTTTTACCAGCTCCTGCAATCTGAAATAGATTGAACATGCAATCAGGATGGGGCTCCCTAAGCTTTTGAGGCTGGAAATAAATTCTCTTATAAAGGGAGGAACTTTCCTTTCTGGCCCTCTCTGCAGCACCTCTGCACCCAGTAGAAATTCTTTGAAGATTCTTGATCATGCATGTCATGCTTCCTTAGCACTGATTCAGCGTTTGCAATTTTTGAACATTCTCTAGGATTCTTGGAGTGTAAGAATTAGTAACTTTTACTCACATTAGCACCTTTGATTTTATTAACTATCCAGACACCATGGTACATACCTGTAATCCCAGTGATTCAGGAGGCTGAGAGGATTGTGAATTTGAGGCCAGAAGTGGCCTGAAAAACTTAGCAAGGACCTGCCTCAACATAAAATCTAAAAATAGAAAAGGTACTGGGGGTGCAGCTTAGTGCTAGGGCACTTGCCTAGTATGTGTGAGGCCCTGGTTTCACCCCTTTAGTACAACAAAACAAAACAAAATAAAATACAACAACAACAAAATCCCCCATTAACTATGACCATGCAACCAGGATTCAATCCCCAATATCACAAAAACCAGAGAAGGACCTAGCAACCCACTCCCCAAACAATCCGGAAAAAGTCAGCCATTGAAAACCTTATGAGGGTTGCTATGAGTCACATCTGACCAACAGCACCTAAGAACAACAACGACAACATGCAACCATGTTCACCATCTGTACTTGTCATTGGCAGAGTGATTCTTTAAAGCTATTTTGAACTGCATAGGGCTATTTGTTAAGTGGTTGTTGTTAAGTCCTGTTGAGTCAGGTCTGACTCATAGTGTTTAGCTCAGAGTGCTGCTTGGTGCTCTCTGAGGCCCTGGGTTGGATCCCTAGCACTGGGAAAATGGGAGAAGGGTGTGGCAGTCCACTCCCTAAACAATCAGCCATTGAAAACCCTATGAGGGCTGTTATGAGTCAGACCCAATTTGATGACACCTAACAACAACAGCAAGGGCTCTTTGTGACATACTGAATGGCTCTGGGTTGTTATTATTAATTATTAATATTGTTGAATTCTTGAAACTATGCTCTAATTATTTTGGTCTCATCTTTATGTTCAAGCTATATGTTAATAATTTTTCCTTTTGGCAATTTGCTGCCTTCACTGTCTCCAGCTTCCAACTTATTTTTTTCTAATTTGCTGGAGATGGAAAGCAAATAAATGAGTTAAAACTGTCTGAAGTAAGATGCTAGGAGTAAAGAGTAAAGATTTTTTTCACTGAAAATAGAATTTATAAAATTTGGTTCATATGTTATCTGTTTGACCTATTCAAATGTTTTAATTACTTTCTGATGTTTGGTACATTCTAAAAAATTAAGTTCCTAAATTCGCGACCTCCATGTATGTGAGATTCTTTTTCTTTCTTTCTTCCTCCTCTTTCTCCTCCTCCTCTCCCTCTTCCTTTTCACCTTTCTCCACCCCCGTCTCCTTCTCCTCCTTTTCTTCATCTTATTCTTATTCTTTTCTCTGTTTGAGGGGGTTGAACCCAGGGCTTCACCTATGCCAGGCAAGTGCTCCCCTCCTGAGCTGCACCCCTAGTCCCCCTTTTTTGGTTTATTAATTTGAGTCAGGGTTTCACTAAGTTGTGCAGGCTGCCTCTGTCCTTGAGCTCAGGGTTGTCCTGCCTCAGTCTCCCGAGTTGCTGGGATTACAGGCATGCACCATGGCACCTGGCACATTATTGTATTTATATCACACATGGTCATTCTGATTCTAGAGTCCTCAGTAGGATCTTTTGAGTTAAGGTATGTAGTGAAGGGGCATCTATTAAAAGACAGAATATACTACATTTTCTTTAGGGGAGGCAGACCAAAGGGAAAGGATTTCTCAAGATACTCTAACCTAACACTAAAACTTACTGTGGAACTGAGATTTCTAGTCATTTTAGCTTTAAGTTATAGCTTTCACCTAGAGAAAAATATTCTACTCATTTTGAAATATCTCAAAATACTGCAAAATGTCCATCAATCAGGGCCCTAAAAATATTTATGATTTTTATCCATTGGAAACCTTTGCCATAATTTTGTGCTACTATTTTAAATAGAACAGTTTAAGCAGTCAAGTTGCTATTGGCTTTTTTTCCCCACCAAGGTAGCAGCTACACTTTTATACTTCCTCATAAAACTTTACCATACAATCAGCATAAGGTCAGGAGAAGTTGAGTCAAGTAATGAAACAGTCCTCAGGAGATGACTTATTTTAAAGGAAACATTCCCAATACTTTTTTTTTAAATAAATCTTTCTTATTCATGAGACGATTCAGAAGCTTTTCTGTTGGGTAACATTGAATATTCCTATGGTATTTCCCTCTCACGTCTTATGACAGAAGTATAACTAGAGTTCACTTTTTTGATGAAACTGTTTTTCCTATTAGCACATAACTTCTAATAAATTCCTCTGGTGATAACTGTCCAGTACATTCTGATGTATGTGATTTGTAAATAAATAATTTTATTTCATTTTTTAAAGTTATATGAAAAAAATTTCATCCTCTTTTAAATTTTTTGGGATGTTTCATTCTGACATGTACTTCATTGGGACATTGCTATATATGCATTTCATTGTACATTGCTCACATAACTTCCCTCTTACCCTCTCATGGCCCCTCTCCCCTGTCAGAAAAGACAGGCAATGTACTCCAACATATAGGCATAGGAAATCATCCTCTTTTAAATTAAACTTACTTTTAAACTATATTCTACAATGTAACTCTTGAATAGAGCCTCTGGGTTAATTCAATGTTTCTTTTTCTAGAGGAAAAAAGTGAGCAAGGGTATGGGAAATAGTGCATTTCAAAGACATCACATAAATCATTGGCAAGCCAAGGAAGATCTTACTTAACTTTGAAACCCTTTAATTGTATTATTTAAATTAACATAGAAAAATCTCCCTGACTTTATTCCAAAACACAATCATAGCTTAAAGCCATTTGTATGTTTTTAGAAATTTCTTAGCTTCATATAAAGTAAGATTATTAAGCTTTCAATTTTTTATAATATTTCCTAAGTTAATTCATGTGTCTTAATCATATACTAATTTTCTTATAAAATAATTGCGAACCTGTAAAAGAATTCAAGTGCACAAAGTAAAAAATTGGAACTCTCAAGTCTCTTTACATCTCACAATATCTCAATGTTTGTTAGATATATTGCTACAAAAGAAATCTTAGCCTAGAACTCTTTTGCCTTAACCAGAGGATAATGAATTCACTTTTTCAGCAAAGTATAAAATGTTAGAGTTGTGCTTGGATATCATCTAACCTGAACAAATATGAGCATTTGAAGTTTGTGCCTTGGAGCTGGAAAACAAGTACCCTTGAATGTTAGAGGCTACAGAATGAGAAAAAGAAAGTTAGAGAAATGATCTGTAGAAATGTAATATGATCTGTATCTTTGTGCAGCTGGCTTTATTTAGGGTTATCTATTCTCCCTATCTGTCTTCCTAATCTAGTTCTTTTCCCTTAATAATACTAAATCTTATTTTCCTTTTTTAATGTGCTTCACTTATTATTCCTTACTGTTTATAGAGATACATATCAAAGCATACAGGAGTCAATTTAAAAATATGCTACAAAATAAGGACAACTATGGGGTGTTAGGACCCCAAAGTCCATAATCAGATTTCATTTACTGTAGTGAGATAATGCCCAGGAATGGAAATGGAGTGTTCATCTACTCATGTAACAAATTCTCAAAAAACATAATTGTACTCAAAATGCAGAGAGAAAACCATAGAAACTGTTTGCAACATTTATGACAGGAAAAGCTTCTTAGAAACTAAATGTCCAAATATTCAGGTCACTAAGAAACAGACAATCAAAAAGCAAACCAAAACAAAAATGTGAGCTGTTCCACATAGAAAATATTTACAATGACTGTGTTAAGTGAAAGATTGGCACCAACATACTCATGGTCTAATGATAGGGGATTGTTTAATGAATAAGAGAATAATGATAGCGTAGAATATTAGGAAACCTTTTAAATAAGTATTTAGAAATATATTCACTATTGTTAAGTCACATCATGGTCAGCAGTTGTTGTTGTTAGGTGCTGTCCAGTCAGGTCCGACCCATTGTGACCCTATGTACAACAGAATGAAACACTCCTTGACACGGTGCCAGACACATGGTATTTTTCATGTTTAAGCCCATTGTTGCAATCACCATGTCAATCCATCTAGTCGAGGGTCTTATCTGAGCATAAAAATGTCCCAGTTGCTAGTTAAACAGAGTGCAACATCTAAGAACAAAAGAGCAGCTGAGCCAGAAATGAAAACCCTTTCCTTTCTGAGAAGTGTTCTGACACCTGAGCCAATAAAAAGTCTGCCCCTGTATGGTGATCATTAATGTCTTTCATACACACTTCCACTTCTAAATAGTTGGAAGAATTGCATTTCTATAACTGTGTGGAGTTAGGATTGATTATGTGACTTGTTTTAGCCAATAATCTAGGTACAGAAATGGTGATGTTGCTTCCAGGAGGAAGCTCTATGACTCATTGTGATGTTGCTATGCTCTCTTCCTCTACTCTTGTGATTCCAGATAGTGAGTGTTCTGTCAGCCTGTGCTCTGGAATGAAGATGTAGGGCAGGCTCACAGTTTACCCAGGATAGATAGGTAGCACTCATCAGAACTAAATCTCTATGTTTAGTCACTGAGATTTTGGGGCTGCATGTTACTGCCACATAACCCTATCCTTGGTGATCCACCATCTGCTGAAGTATCAAGCTTTGTGACTCCTGGGACATGCCCACGTAAGTCCCTATTCTGGCCATCCTGGTAAAGACATCTGTGATCCTGAGTAAATTATCACAATGCAATCATAAAATAATGTTTCATAGGATTATTACAATGATTAACTAGAACAGTGCTTAGCATACTACATGGCACACAATAAACTCTCATTAGACATCAGGTATTATAATTACTACCACAATGAGGAATAATGAAAGAATACACCTTCACACCCCACTTCTGATGGACACAAGGTGGTGGAAGTGTGTGAATATGGAGCAAATTGTGTAGGAGATCTGAGGTCAAATCCTAAGGTAATACTATTTAAATGATAAGACTAGATTCTATCCTATTACTTTCCCTTTAGAACAAGAGGCCCCAACAATGGCCAAGTCATATTCCTAAAGGAAAAAACTGTATCTGTTTCCAAATATGCCCAAAACAAAGAAGATAATGTTGAGGATGTTTTAGTTTGTCACTGTAGCATGAGATTAAGAATCAGAGACAATCAGTGCCTTTCCTTTCCTTTACATTCTCTATGCCTAAAACACCACTAAATAGGATCATTGCCTCCTACTTTTTATCACTGGGATGGTAGCAGTGTTCACATTGTTCTTCCCCTGTAGATGGCCTAAAAGATGATTGTATAAGGTACCTTGTCTGTAAGTCTGTCTTGCTCAGAAAAGACATTTCAAACAGCACCAACACATTACCAGGGGTTCTCCAACATACTATCTTTATGATTTCCAGGTTCCATATTTGTGAATTTACCAACTCACTAAAATTTATTTGTCATCCAAAATCAATGATCAATTGAAGTCATTGATTTGGGAATGACAAATAAATTTTAATGTATCTTAAAATGCCTATGGGTGAGTTTTAGTGTCATTTGTAGACTCTGCAGAGTGTCAAAAAGTTTGTGTCATTGTCATGCACATTGCCAGTGGAGACTGAGCAAGGCAATATTTTGTCCTCTCATTTCAGCTCACTGACAAAGACCCTTTTTTCAGTCTTAATGATTTTTGCATTTTTGTGCTTTTTGTTGTTGATTTTGCTGTTTAAAATGGCCCCCAAGAATATTGCTGAAGTGCTATCCAGTATTGCTAAGTGTAAGAAGGCTATGATGTGTTTGACTGAAAAAAAAGTATGTTAAATAAATTTCAATTCAGATATTATTAGTTATAATTCTGGTTGGTTGTGAGTTCAATGATAATGAATCAAAAATATATCCTAAATGAGATGTCTTTAAACAGAAATACATATAAATCAAGATTGTATATTGATTGGCACGGGAACCTAATGTGTATTTGCCCTAGGAGAATGGCTCCATATTCACTAATTCATTGTTCTCAGTGACTTTACAGAACATAACATTGTAAATAATAACTGCCTGTAGTTTCTTTCAAATTTCTGTTGAGAAAGCACATAAAATTATGAACAAATGGCAACAGAGTATGGAATTACCACTAAGATTTAATGATTGTTTAGGGATTAGTGGGAATTTCCATGAATCAACTACATGGTAGATGGAGCCAATCCCTCAATCCCATTGTCATTGCTAGTAAAATGTCAACTCTGATTAAACCTAAACATGGCCTATACAAGGCCTCTGTCTGTGTTGCTGAACCTGGCTAGAAAAATATATTCAACCGTGGTAACTAGATGACTAACGTATGATGTTGTCTGGAATTGCTGTAAACCTGTTTGTGACGCTCTCTTGATCCTTTTCCTTCTGTCTCTGCTGATGATTTCATACTTAATCATCTATCCTTAAACCTTTAACACCCCTTTAGAAATTCTCACATTTTCAGATGATCTTGCTTCCCATATCACTGCCAAAATAGAAACAATCCAAACAGCTTCCATGAGCTTCCACTCTGCCTTACCTCCTGTCTCCATGGATGGATTATCTGTATTCTTACCTAAAGCCAATATCTCCACTTGTATTCTGAGCCTCTTACCTCCTCAAGGACATTGCCACAACAATAACATCTTTTTTGTTCTCTTAAAGAAGATTCCCATCCCATGCTTCCACATGCCCCATTGCAAATGTCCACTTCTTTATTTCTTTTTGCAAAAAAACTCTTTGGAAAAATTAAATCTCCTTGCTGCTTGCCCTCCTTCTTTTCCCATGTCTTTTGGTACAGTTGATAAAAATCCTCCAATGCTTGAATTTAAGTACAGGAAAAAGGAAAGTGGATGAAGAAAGAAGTAATACAGACAAAACAACTTTTTAGTCATATTTTCTCGGTCCCATTCTCTTTAAACTCAATCTTAATAAATAACCAGCTGCCAGTTTCACCCCCTGCCCACATCTTCCTTCCCCATTTTCCTATCCTTAAGAGAATCCTTATGTCAGTGCCTGAGTCAGAGTTTTAAGGCTGTTGACCTAAACTTTTCTACTTGGACAGAACCGTAGTTAGACTCTTTAGGCAGACAACAAATCCCACATAACATATTTCTTCAAGCTTCTGTTTCCTTTTGGTCATGAAAAAAATTATGAAGTCATACAAATTCAATTTGAATTAAATAATAATGATCTTCCCTACAAAATTAAGCAAGCATAGGATAGGACTGAAAGTAGTTGTTCTCCACTTTATTTTTGAGATTTTTGCATTGTTCTGCTTCTTAATGATAAAGAGCTATGAAAATTCATTCCCATGTGTCCATCAGCTTCTTGAGCTGTGGAGGCTTGCCCATTGATGTGATGCTGAGAGTTATGTCACTGGTATTTCAGATACAAGCAGGATCACCCATGGTGGGCAGGTTTCAGCTGAGCTTCCAGACTAAGACAGACTAGGGAGGAGGACCCAGGAGACCACTCCCAAAACAATTGCCTATTGAAAACAGTATGAATAGCAGAGAAACACTGTCAAATATAGTGGCAGAAAATGAGCCACCCAGGCTGGGAGGCATTCAAGAAATGACTGGAGAAGAGTTGCCTCCTCAAAGTAGAGTTGACCTTAATAATGGGAATGGAGTAAAGCCCCTGGGACTTTCATTTGCTGATGTGACATGACTCAAAATGAGAATAAACATTGTGTCTGCAACAGTGGGCGCAAACATAAAAAGATCTTGTGCATGGCACAGTGTTGGTTAGTGTTTTGTCCTACTGTACTTAGGGTTGCTGTGCAGTGGATCCAACTTGATGGTACCCAACAACATGAGAATTCAATAGGTAGTTCAGTAGAATGTATTTTGAAATTAAAGACTGACAAATATTTTTCCTAGGCTTTGTGTGCTTGAGTGCTGTCACTATTTAAATTGCATGGACTGTTTAGATAAATGTAGTCTCTAAAGAGCATGCATTTTACATGCGTATCAGCCATAGCTAGAAATCAAAGTAAACACACAGTGTCCTGGGTTGGAAATATACACTTATTCCTTGAATTTTACAGGTTTAATCTAATATGACTTGGAAATTTCTTTGTTTAATGAACTATGTATCTTTTCTACAAATCCTTTGGATCTATTTGGTAACAAATAGATCCCCTCTTCAAGTTTCCTTAAATTGAGTCTTTAGCCTTCCTTGAATATTTATTTTTAGTCTGTTTAATTATGGATGATAAAATATTTGCAAACATCTAATCATAACATGTAGAAAACTTTCTGAGATGAATTTGCAAAGTCATGGATTTTGCTTTTTCTGAGCCCCCCAGGTTCAATTCATATGTCCTGGCTTTTCTTTTGAAGGGAAGGGAAACAATTAGTCACATTCTAATCAGAATTCTTGGTTTGAATGTGTAATGTATCATTTTTGGGATCAATAATTAGTTTTTCTCCAAAAGCCAACTCTGCCACAAATTGGAATGGATCATTTAGAAAGGGATAACAAGAAGTAGGTGCACCAGAAATGAAAGAAGATCCATATATTTTCTAGATGACTCCTGCCTTGAGAGACCCTTATGTTATTGATTCTTACTCTTCCATGTATTAAATTGCTAGTCTCACATCCCAGAGCTTCTGTTCTATCCCAGAAGAAAGAGTTATCACCATTAAATGTTTCAAATTATCTTTGGATTTTCAAGGCTCATCCTCTGCTCTGGGCAGTCATGCATAGGAAATTTACTGAGAAGTTACTGTATCATCAAGCCACTCAAGGCCTGTTAATCTTTCTAATAGATAATTTCTTACTGTCTTTCTAATAGGTAATTAGATATCATCAGTCCACCCAGACCTATTATCACTGTGAAGTAAGATTAATTAGTTGTGTTATTCATTAATTTTTCATTTCTCTATTAACTCAGTAAACATTTGTTGAAAATGTCTGTCTCTCTCCCAAACACTAAAGACACAGATGTGATTAACACACAGTTGATACTTTCAAGGAGTTCACATTTAGTGGAGAAAACAAAGGTAAATAAATCATACAATGCAATCTAGTAACAAGCTATTGTGCCTCTATTGCTGTATATCTTGTCTTGATAGAAAGGAAGCACCCCTTTGCTATTATAGAAGCTAAACATGCTGAATTTTTCTTTTTAAAGACTCCTTTGCAGCTAGGTTGTGAGTACATGACTCGGGCTACTCCAGTTAAATGCCTTTGCCATTTATCCTTGGGTGGAAGCCGTTGAGGAGCAGAAATAAGTAGTGATAGTAGTAGCAGCATAGAGTGTTTAGCTTTGAGGGCATTGGGAGTAGGATAGCAATGCCTTCACCAAACCTTGTCAGTAGTGTTCCTGACTACATAGCTGTATACCTACTATCCTTCTAACTACTCTCTTTTCTGTTTATATGAGGCAAACATAAGAAATTTTAAATACCTTGGTAAGTTAGAATTTCCATATGTTTGTTTTCTGGGGCTTTCTTGCTTTGTTTTGGAAGGTAATGACCTAAATTCCAAGTTAATAGGAAGTAACTACATTGTGGCACTATTTCATGTTTGATTTTATCCAGGAATTCGCTTGGATCCTTTACATTAAGGTGTTACCTCTTATAACTATGATGTGTTAAAGCCATATTTAACAGAAATAAAACAAAATATTTTGTTGACCAAAATAATTGAATAATCTTTTGAAATAGTTTGTATTTACCATTTTTAGACATTTTCTAGAAAAATTAATTTGTTACTCTTAACTATAAACCTGCCTGCAGCCATGCCACTGTGGTGTCCCATCTTGTCAGAAGCTAAGCAGGGTCAGGCCTGGTTAGTACTTGGATGGGATACCATCTGGGAACACCAGGTTCTGTAGCCATGTAGACCTGAGAGAAAGACCCAGCAACCCACTCCCAAAAAGCAATCAGCCATTGAAAACCCTATGAATGGCAGAGAAGCACTGAAAATAGTGTTTCCTCTGTGGTACCTAGGGTCACTATGAGTTGGACATTGACTCAACAGCACCTAACAACAACAACAAAATGATTTCAAAAAAAAGATACCAGAGAAACATTGAAAGTTATTTGTTTAATAAATGAAGAAATGAACCTTCAAATGGCCATCCAATTCAGGCAGTTAGGAGATTATGGGTCTTATTATTCAGTTATGGCTCTAAAGACTGCTTTCTTATCATTTATATTGATGCTTAATTTTATTTCTTACTTAGCTTAGGGGTTATGGACACTGGAAAATTTTTTAGTGTTCTTAAGTATAAGGATTATTTTTACAGGGGAAAGAAACCAACTTGTCTGAAAGGAGTATTATTTTTAACTTCCTTTTTTTCTTTACTCTCTGAAAGAAATACTAACAAAAGCTCTCTTAATTGCATTTTTACTGTCCTTCAAATTATGCTATTACTTTTCCCCAACTTTTAATTGTGATAAATATATACAATGTAAAATTAACCTTCATAACCATTTTTAAATGTAGAGTTTACTGATGTTAAGTACATTCATAATGTTCCATAGCCATAACCACGGTCAATTTCCAGAACTCTTTTCACCTTATAAAACTGAAATTCTATATGTATCAAACTAATTTCTTGCTCTCTTCTCCCCATCATCCCTGGCAATCACCATACTATTCTCTGTCTATACAAATTTGGCTACTCTAAGTATCTACTCTAATTAGAGTTATATAACATCTTTATTTTTGAGCTGACTTATTTTACACAGTGTAATGTCCTCAAGGTTCATCAATGTTATAGAAAATGTCAGAATTTCTTTTCTTTTCAAGACGGAATAATATTCCACTACATGTTGTGGGTATGTGCATATATATATATATATATATATATATATATATATATATAATGTTTTGCTTATTGATTTATCCATCAACAGAGACTTGGGTTGCCTTCACCATTTAGCTGTTAGGAATAATGTTACTACAAACATGAGCATAGAAATATCCCCCTGAGATTCTCCTTTCAATTATTTCAGATATACTTCCAACAATGGAATTGCTGAATCATATGATAATTCTTGTTTTAATTATTTGAAGAAATATCATATTCTTTTCCACAGTGGTTATACCATTTTACATTATTACAGTGTACAAAGGATCCTGTTTCTCCACAATCTCACCAACTCTTGATATTTCCTGTTCTATTTTTTAAATAATAATCATCCTAATGGATATGAGGTTGTATATCACTGTAATTTTAGTTGCATTTCCCTTATGATTAGTGATATTGAGCATCATGTCATATGCTTACTGGTCATTGATGTATTTTCTTTGGAGAAATATCTGTTCTAGTTCTTTGTCCATTTTTTAAAGGGATTGATTTGTTGTTGTTGTGGAGTTTTGGAGTTCTCCACATGCTCTTGCTTTTTATCCCCTATTCAATGTGTGATCTGCAAATTTGCATGATATAAAAATTTAAAAATTTTTAATGAAGTCCAATCTTTCTATTTTGTTTTGTTATGTGTCTTTGATGTCACATCTAAGAAATCATTCCCAAATTCAATGTTGTGAAGATTTTCCCTATGTTTTTATCCAACAATTTCGTAGGTGTAGGTCTTACATTTAGTTTTTGATCTATTTGAGTTAGTTTTTATATACAGCGTTAGGTAAGAACCCAACTTTCTTCTTTTGCACGTGGATATCTAGTTTTCTCAGCACAAGTTGTTGAAAAGACTTGTTCTTTTTCTATTGAATGCTCTTATACACTTGCAAAAAATTATTTTATTTTTAGGATCTCTATTGTACTTCATTGATCTATGTCTATCTTTATGCTAATACATACTGCTTTGATTACTTTAGCTCTGAGGTAAGTATCAAAACCAGGAAGTGTGAATTCTGTGACTTTGTTCTTTTGAAAATTGTGGCACTTCTTCAATGGTCATTTCAATATTTGTTTGCTAGGTACCATCATGTCAAATCTGACTCATAGTAACCCTATGCACAACAGAAATGTTAACCAACATTGTGCCACGCACACAATCTTTTTATGTTTGAACACACTGTTGCTGACACTGTTTCTTCTCATTTTAAGTCATGCTACATCAGCAAGTGGAGGTCCCAGGGACTTTACCCCATTCCCTTCGTTAAGATCAACTCTACTTTGAGGAGGCAACATTTCCCCAGTTGTTTCTTGAATGCCTTCCAGCCTGGGGTTTGGGGGCTCATTTTCCAGCTCTATATTTAACAGTGTTTCTCTTGTATTCACAGCGTTTTCAATGGCTAATTGTTTCAAGAGTGGGCTGCCCAATCCTCCTCCCCAGTGTGTCTTAGTCTGGAAGCTCAGATGAAACCTGTCCACCGTGAGTGGCCCTGCTGGTATCTAAAATATCAGTGGCATAGCTTTCAGCCTCACAATGATACACAAGCCTTCACAGCATGACAAGCCAATAGACCAGTTTTAGATATCATTTATTGAAAAAAATCCTTTCATATTTCATATGAATTTTTGGATGGATTTTCTTAATTTTGCAAGAAAAAAATGTTCAACCTCACTAATCATCAGAGAAATGCAAATCAAAGCCATAAGATACCATCTCAGTCCTGTTAGAATATCTTTTACCACAAAGTCAAAAAATGCATACTGACCAGGATGTGGAGAAGGAGAACTCTTATATACTGTTGGTGGGAATGTGAATTAGTATAGCTTTCAGGGAGAACAATTCAGAAAAAGTAGAAATAGACATAGCATATGATTTGTGTTAGTTTTATATTTTATATGGCAGGAATCCTAAAATTAAAAAGAAATTAATTGTAAGAATTAACCATAAGTTAGGAGCTGGGGGTTTATCTCAGTTGGTAGAGTGCTTGCTTAGCGTGTACTAAAGTCCTAAGGTTTGATCCTCAGTACCACACACACACACACACACACACACACACACACACACACACACAAAAGATTTACTCATAAGTAATATAAAAAGTATTTTAGCTTAAATTGTAGTTTCTTATAATATTGTAGTCTAAGTATAATTATGGTCACTTGGGATTCTTTAATTCTATATTTCTCAATCCCTCTCAGAGCCACTATGACTTGTCTTGGGAAAAATAGGAAGACAACTTGGTTAAGCCTAATAAAAATCACTTGTTGTTGATGTTGTTGTTAGGTGCCATTGAGTCAGGTTTGACTCATAGCAACCCTATGTACAACAGAATGAAACACTCCTCAACACTGTGCCCTGCCTGGCACAATTGTCAGTGCTCCTCTCCTATTCATAGGATTTTTGGTGGCTGATTGTTTTGGGAGTGGGCTGCTGGGTCCTTCTCCCAAGCCTATACCTCCAACATTCCCAGGTGCTCTCCTGCCCAAGGACTAACCAGGCCCCACTTTGCTAAGCTTCCTAGATCTGATGAGCTTGAATGCCAGGGTAGTACAGGTGTAGCTATCTATAAAGACATGATTTATGTGGTTCAGAAAATCAGACATCACATTCCTTTGATGTTTCCGTATTAAAATATTGCCATGTAAAAAGGCATTGTTTTTCTGTTAAAATACATATTATAGAAATAGAGGCGAATAAGTTTTTTATTATAATGGCTAGAATCACACTTTAGTGGTAAAATTACTATATTACACAGTGATTAACACTGTCACAAAAGCCAAGAAAAATACATTTGTTATAGATGCACAAATTCATGAAAATCATGTTAAAGTGAACCTGAAAACAATTTAGGATTATTTACAATGAAATTACCTGAGACGTTTGAACGGAAAAGAAAACTAAAAGGACATAAAGGGATGAAAAAATAAATGACAAGAAGAACACCTAATTTTTTTTCCTTAAGGAGAAGGCAGTCAGGAAGGGAATCAGGAGGAGCATTTAAAATCTAATATAACTGAGTGTGATTTTCTTCCAGGACCGAGAGCCACACTGTTATCCAGTGAAAAATGAATATGAGACATTTATTGCTGCTGGGGGATTCCCTGGACTGCTCGTGATAGGCCTGGACTAAGGCTTTGCCTGAAGGTTATGTGAAGACTTTGTCATTCAAAGTCAGCACCACTGACAAGCACTATCCTCAGTAGGGCTAAGCTGAGCTCCAGTGGATAAACAAAGGGGCGAGATATATTAGAAAGAGTGAGGATGCCTTCTCCCTTCTCACTATTACTCATTCAGATTGACGGTGTGTGATTTTGACTCTCTCTGGCCAGAGCCACTGATCGTGCTGTAAGAAGGCTCATCATCAATAAATACACATTGATCACATGTATTGAAAGATGCAGAAGCCAGTGTAGCTATCACTAAAGAAAACTAGTTATTAAATTATGATCATACTCATACTTTAGAATCCAAACAATAATTCCCTAGTTTGATCACCATTTTCAACATAATTTTTGGCTGTTTCATAAAAAATCATATTCATCCTCACAGTCCAGTGATTTATTGCTCCAGAAGATGTTGTTGTTAGGTACCATAGTTGGGTCTGACTCAGAGACCCTAGGTACAACAGAATGAAACACTCCCGGAAACTGTGCCACGCCTAGCACTATG
This sequence comes from Pedetes capensis, assembly GCA_007922755.1. Taxonomy (NCBI): domain Eukaryota; kingdom Metazoa; phylum Chordata; class Mammalia; order Rodentia; family Pedetidae; genus Pedetes; species Pedetes capensis. Next base: position 164,322 of record VMDO01000842.1, read on the forward strand.
TCAGTATTCTGCTATTCACAGGATTTTTGATGGCTGATTATTTCAGGATTGTTTTGGGAGTGGGATGCTAAGTCATTCTCCCATTTTTGTGGTGTTGAGGATCGAACCTAGGGCCTCAGAGCGCACAGAGCAAGTGCTCTACCAAGTGAGCTAAACCCTAGCCCCCCACTCCAGAGGATAGTAAGAAAAAAAAATCCTACAGATTTTGATAGCTTTCCCTGAAAATGAGTCCCCAAATTGTTTTGAAATGTCAACATTATTAAAATAAGTAAAAGATTTCCCAAGAGGATGACCTTGAAAATATACAACTCTAGTTTGGGATGTATGTGTATATATTTATATTACTAATTTCTAAAATCTTCATGAAAATATGAGATATTTTACTTTATACTACCTCAACTATTGATTCTGCATTCACCTCCTAGAAATAGTTATTCATCCCTTAATCTTCACCATATTAGTAAATATGGGAGAAGGACACAGCAGCCCACTCCTAAAACAATCCGGAAATAATCAGCCATTGAAACCCATAGGGTTGGTATGAGTTGGACACGACCTGACACCACCTAACAACAACAAATGTTCATAAATAGCCACTATACTAGTTTGTCAGTCCAGAAACCTTATAGTCATTCCTGACTCCATTTCATTTTTCATACCTTATAATGAATTTGACAGCAAGCCATACTAGGGCAATGTAGCAGTTTGGACATTGATAGAAATCTCTCCAGGTATAAATTTTAGCTAAAATATAATTTGTTTACTTACTTTTAGTTAAGTTTGTTTTTTAGGAGGCACATAAAAACAAAAATTATACATATTAATGAGGTAATGTGATGTTTCAATAAATAGGTTAAACATATCAGGTTAAACATATTTATCTCCCCAAATATTTGTCATTTCTGTATAGTGAAAACTTTCACAATCCTTTCCTCTAGCTTTTTGAGATTTATGGTACATTATTGCTATCTATAGCCACCTTACTGTGCAATAGCACACCAGAGCTTCTTATTCTTATTTAACTATAAAACTTAGTACCCATTGGTCAACCTCTCCCCATTCCTCCCCACCCCTACTATTACCTACTATCACTACTCTACTCTCAACCTCTATGAGATCAACTTTTTTGGATTCCAGATATGAGTGGTATCATGCAGTTCTTATCTTTCTGTACCTGGCTTAAATATAAGATTTTAACATACAGTCAAGCTGATGGAAAGTAAAGCAGTTCTTTGTAGGCCAATAATGAAAGGAATTCACAAGTCCTGAGTGTTAAGTTTGACATGGGTAAGTGTGTATAATCACTGATCTAGAGCTTGCATTTTAAGGAATCACAAAAGCAATGTAGATGTGTCAAATGCGAAATCTGAAAGGGTGGGAGATGCGAATGAAGCTTCAGTCCATGAGACTCCTCAGATACTATAAGTGCAGGAATCTGGGTGAAGAAGGAGAATATCCAAGCACTTCTTAAGAATTCTTTACTATGAGCTCATGTTCAGAGGGGATTGGACCTGAATTCATATTATAGGTATGGTCCCCAGAAAAACACACAAATAATTTTTAATCATTTTTCTGTATCTTCTGTTAGTTCACCATCTCCTACCTGAGCACTTAACATTGGAGAGTTTGAGCTTATAATTTTTGTCTACACTAGCTTCTTAGTACATATACACTCATACTTACGTCTCTCTTTGGCCTAAACTCCAGACTCATATATCCAAATGCCACAAGACATCTTCACTTGGATGTCTAAAGTATGTTTCAAACTTAAGCTCCATAATTGAATTTCTGATTTCTCTGTACTCCCCACTGAACTTGCTCCACCTGTCTTCCCATTTCAGTGGTTCAGACCAGAACCTTGGAGCCACCCTTCACTCTTCTTCTCATATCCCACATCCAATCTGGCAAGAAATTTAGTTGGATCTATGCTATAAGTATGGGGGAAAGATGTGGCAATCCACTCCCCAAAACAATCCTGAAAAGCAATCAGCCATTGAACCTCCTATGAGGGTCTCTTTGAGTCAGACATGACTTGATAGCACCTAGCAAAAACATGCTATAAATATATCTGCCATCTGATCAACTCTGCTACTGCACCTGGTCTCTTGCTTAGATTATTACAGTGGTCTCCTAGTAGGGCTTTTTTTCTACCTTTGCCTCCCCCTGATTCCTTTCTCAGCCTGGTGAAATAGCTGGAATGAACCTCTTAAAATGTAAGATACATCATGTCATTTTTCTCCTCTCACCTTGCAATTGCTCCAGGTTTCCCTCAGAGTCAGGTTAAATTCTTGTACTAGCCCAGAAGAGCCTATGGAATTCAACTATACTATCCTTCTGACCTAGTATCTTACTATTCTTCCCCTCCCTTATCCCCCATAGCTACACTACTCTCCTTGATGTTTCAGGAACACATTATGGACATTGGTATCTTAAGACCTTTTCTCTAGACTACGCTTGTCCTAGATATACATAGGATGTGCCTCCTTACTTTCTTCAAGCCTTCTTCAGAAATCACCTTCTCATGCTAGCCATCAAAGTGCTTGCCTATAATTCCATCAACTGTACAGGGAGGTTGAGACAGGAGGATCACAAGTTTGAGTCCAGAGGCAGCCTGCACAATTTAGTGATACCCTGCCTCAAAATAAAAAAGAAGGTGCAACCCTGTGGTAGAGCACTTGCCTAGCCTCTGTAAGGCTCTGGGTTCAAACACCAATCATGAAAAATAGAAGTTACCTTCTCTTTGACAGTTATGTTCACTTTTTTATTTGAAATTATAGCTTGCCATCCTCACTTGCATCCCTGGTTGTTTTTCTCCATGCTCTGTTTTCCCCATAAGTGATGTCTTCTTCTCATCTACCGTATAATACAACTATTTTTACATTTATTATTTATTATCTGTTTTACACAATCAAAACGTAAGTTCTATAGGAGCAGAGTCTATAGCCATACTACTTTGGCATCTGATCCTGCCTGATTTTGGAAGCTAAGCAGTGTTGTTGTTGTTGTTGTGAGGTGCTGTCGAGTCGGTGTCCGACTCACAGCGACCCTACATACAACAGGAGAAACACAATTGTCAGTGCTTCTCTGCTGTTCATAGGGTTTTCAATGGTGGATTGATTTTGGGGAGTGGGTTGCCGGGTCCTTCTCCCCGGCAGTGTTGGACCTGGTTAATCCTTGGATGGGAGACCGCCTGAGAATACCAGGTTCTGTAGGCTTGGGAGAAGGACCTGGCAGCCCAATCCTGAACCAGTCAGCCATTGAAAACCCTACAACAAATAGCAGAGAAGCACTCACATAGTGCCAGGCTTGGCACAGTGTCGGGTAGTATCTCATCTGTTGTACATAGGGTTGCATATGCTGCAACTTTATAACACCTAATAATAACAACAGTAGCAGCATAAGAGCAGGGACCTTTACTGCTTTATTTGTTAATTTCTCCAAAGCACCAGAACAACATTTAATGCAACAAAGGAACTCAAAAAGATCCAGTGAAAGAACTGAATTCAGCTGGAATCCGTGATGCCCAAATGAAAAGTAGATGGCATAACAACAACAAAAATCACAGATGATTTTTCATCACAAAAAAACCCCAGATGTAGAAACTCTGAACAAAATTCTACCAAGGTAAATTTCCTAATGTATTTATTTTATGTTACATTTAGTGTAAAGATCTAAATTTGTTTCAAAACAAACAGGTCGTGTTATTAATTTTTATAAGGTTATCTCACTAGACAAAAACATCACTTTATGAAATTCAAAATTTATGTGAGTATCTTAGCAAACTAGAATAGAAGGAAACATTATCAACTTCTTAATGGTAATATCACACTCAGTGGGGAAAATCTAAAAGTGTTTAAATCTGAAAATAAAAATGGGAATATGTTCTATCACTATATATATGCAACATTTTCCAGGAGGGCTTGCTTAATGATTTACAAAGCAGGAAGAATAAATTTAAATCATAAGGCTTAGAAAGAAAGGGGAAAATACCATTATTAGTAGTAAGTGATACATTTTTTTTGCATAAGGAATGCAATAATTGACAAATTATTTGAGTTTATAACAAACTTTAGCAATAACAGTATGTCAAAGTTCAGTATATTTCTACCTCTCAGCAACAACCAATTAGAAAATTCAATTTAAAATGCAAATGTCATTTATAATAATAACAACTTAAAAACATGGGTATAAATCTAATGAATAATTGTAAGATGTTGGTTTGGTTAAATATAAATAAAAAGAGAAATAGAATATGTTCATGGTTTGAAATAATACTATAAATATGGCATTTCTCTTCAAATTAGTGTAGGACTACATACCTTTATTAAGATCTACTTAAGATTGTTGCTTTTCTTTGTGCAACTTTACAAGGTGATTCTAAAATGTATTTGGAAAAGCAACATATTTGAAGAACTAGAGATTCAAGCCTGCCATACCAGTTGTTGTTGTTGTTGTTAGGTGCCGTCGAGTCAAGTCTGACTCATAGTGACCCTGGTAGGGTTTTCAATGGCTGGTTGTTTCGGGATTGGCTCAGGAGTGGATTGCCATGTCCTTCTCCCGTTTTTGTTGTGCTGGGAATCAAACTCGGGATCTCAGAGGCTACAGAGTGACGCTCTACCAACTGAGCTATATCCCAGCCCACCATACCAGCTAGCATTATTGTAATGCTATGGTAATTATGTAACTACAGTAATTAGTATTGGGGGAAGTGGTGGCAAACAGACCAGGCAATACAAACTGCTTGGGAATAGAGCTATCTGTATGTCAAAATCTAATATATGATGGAACTGGCCTTGTAGGTCAATGGGAAAAAGGACGAACAACCTAATAAATTGTACTCTGACAATTTCTTATGTGCATGCTAAAAACTAAAGTGGAGTCTTATTCCATATTCTACATAGAAATCAATTCTAGATGGGTCAGTGACTTATGTGATAAACATAAAACTTTAAATTTCAAGTGACAATATACAAAAATATTTTTATAATCTAGGGAGTAGAGAATAATTCTTAAATAAGATCTCATATCACAAATAATAAAGGAATACAGTAAGTTTTATTGCATTAAGATAAAAATGTTTGATTTATCAAAAGACATGAAAAGTAAAGCAAGAAATTGAGGGGAGATATTTGCATCTCATATAATAAATAAAAGACAAAGTTCTATTATGAATAAAGAATTCCTAGAAATAAACTAGACAAAGATAATCAACCCACATGGAATCATAGAGCAAAATCATGAACATGAACTGGGCTTTCTTGGAAAAGGATACAATTGTACTGATAATATGTATGAAAATCTGCTCAGTTGCATTAGATCAAGGAATTACATACTAAAGCCACAGGATAGCATTTTATACCAAAAGTGTTGAGAACAATTTAATAAACTGAAAGTGCCTACTATTGATAAAAGTATAGAACCAAAAACTCTTTAACATTATCGAGAGGAGTGTTAATTGCCTTTATCACTTTAAAAGGTAACTTGGTGTTATCTGGAGAAGTTATTAACTAGTCACTGTGCTTGTATGTATATCCCTCAAGAAATTCTTAAACAAGTGTTCCAAGAGGCATGGACAGGAATGTTCATGTTAAACCAGCAAGTCAGGAACTGTGAAAGAGGCTGATCTTGCACATTGCTTGCAAACTAATAATTCAGAAAGTCAAGAATTTCACAGATGCTGACAGGAAGACACAAGGTGTGAGAGTCAGAAAAAAAATGTAGTTTACTCTTCACAGCAGAGTAAACAGAGTCACTTTGTAGCCCCACATCCCATAAGATGATGTGGTGAGGGGCATGTAATGCATTATAGAGAGGAACCCTGAGAAAAGAGACTGATTTTATACAAAGGCTGCTGGCAAACTTGCCATTCCTCCCTTCCAGAGAATGGCATTATGGTTTTAGTAGCAAATCTCTCTGGGGAGAAGAGGGAGGCATTTCTGTCTTTATTATCCTGGAATGCCTTTGAGAGGGGGATGCCTCTACCTTTATTACTTGGGAATACAAATAAATTAGCTCATGAGCAAGTCACTGTCTCCATCTTTGCAGGGCTATTTGCTTATACAAATTTCACTGCAAGGATGGGACTGGAGCAAATTGGTTGTTAGTGCCTGGATGTTTGGCTATGAGAGAGATTAATGGAGAAATGTAGCCCTACAGTTCATAACAGCATGGCTGGTAATAGCAAAGCCAGCGAATTAAAACCATGAGGCCAAGGAGGGAAGTCTGGGTCAGTATATTGTGAACTATCTGGACAAATAAATACCATACAAGGGTTAAAAGTAAAATGAACTACAACTTTCATCAAACATGAATCATATGTTGAAAAAAGAAATACACAGAAGTATTTACATTCATGAGAGTTCAGGTAAAACATCATAAACAGGTAAAAATCATAAAATAAATACCTTGATTAGAATGTTACACATGAAATAAAGTTTAAAGGAAATAAGAGAATGGTTAACATTAAATATTGTTTAACTCAAAGGGGATAGGGAAGGAATGTAATGAGGGAGGGACAAGGATATTCTGAAGGTTTTCACAGCATTTTTTTTCTTGAGCTGGGTGATAGTATTCTTTTCATTAATACACTTCAAATGAATATATAAAGTGGTGTATAGTTATTTTACAAGTGTGATATATTTCACAATTTAAAAAGAATTAAAAAGGAATTTTAAGACTAGGTTGTAAGTTAGGGGAGAAGGAAAAAGTGGGAAAAACTTCCACATGGAAAATCCCCCAATCAGTATTTATTATAGAGCAGCATTTTCCAACAGCATTTTCCGTGGTGATCAAAAAACTCCACAAAGGTCTAAAACTAAGCACTGTAGCCATATCACTAGAATAGTGACTTATCTTAGCAAAGAACAAATCCCATCATTCATACTTCTGCTTAAAATTCAGAAGTAAAAACCACATACCTATATTGTTTCTCACCATCCTACTCTTTTAGTATTATTTAATCATTATTATTGTAATTCTTTTCCTCCTTCTCTCCCTTTTAGAACATTTTCAGTGAAAAACAAAAATGGAGTGATTTGTGCCAAAGAGAAAAAAAAAAACAGAATTAATCTTTGATGATTCAAAGAAAAAGAGGTTGTTACTCATTTTGACCCAAAGTGAATATGTATGTATGTATGTATGTATGTATGTATGTATGTATGTATGTATGTATTTGTGGTACTGGGAGTTGAATTCAGGGCCTTGTACATACTTTTCAAGTTCTGTACTACTGGGATACATTGCCAGCCTCTTTTTTTAGCCTCTTTAAATTTTTTTTTCCTTGAGACAGGGTCTTGCTAAGTTACAAAGGCTTAACTGGCCTTAAACTTGGTGATCCTCCTGCTTTTGTCTCTTGAGTCACTGAGATTGCAGGTTTGCCCCACCACACCCAGCCACCAGTGAATTTTTAAAAATCCAATGGTCTACACCTGCTCCTTGTAAAATGGTGACACTAGATGTCTGTGATATTTGGATGTAAACTATTTATAATTTTAAAAATACAGCTTAGTTTCTCAGTTACACTAGCTTCATTTTAAAGCAGCTACTTGCTACTTTATGCTCCAAGCTCCAAGCTGAGCTGCCACTTCTTTCAATACACCAAGCCTACTCTGTATGTTTTTTTTTTTTTTTTTTTTTTTTTTCAGTACTCGGGGTTGAACCCAGGGCCTCGTACTTGCACGCTTTGCAAATGCTGTGTCACTGAGTTGCACCCTCAGCTCATTTTTTTTTTTTTTTTTTTTTTTTGAAACAGGATCTCACTAAGTTACGCAGACTGCCCCTGGTCTAGCGATCCTCTTGCCTCCGCCTCTCGAGTCAGTGGGATTACAGGCACGCGCCCCCATACCTGGGTGCCTACTTTGTTTTACCTCTTAACCTGATTTCAGAGATTTCAGCCCATGGTCAGTTGGCTCCATTGCTTTTATATCTATCTATTGTTGTTGTTCTTAGGTGCCCTTGAGTCGGTATCTGACTCATAGTGACCCTCATAGGGTTTTCAATGGCTGACTGTTTTCGGGATTGCCTTGGGAGTGGATTGCCACTTCCTTCTCCCATTTTTTCTGTGCTGGGAATTGAATTTAGGACCTCAGAGACTGCAGCACAGCGCTCTATCAACTGAGCTAAATCCCATCCCTTTATATCTATAGCAAGGCAGAAATATCATGGAGGAAGGGCATGGTAGAGGAGAGCTATTCGCTTCATGGCAGCCAGGAAGCAGAAATATTAAATAGTAACAGGAAGGGGTCAGGTCTATATACCCATGAAAGGTAAGCCTCCAGTGACCCACTCCCTTCAACTACACCCCACCTTCTACAGTACCACCACCTCCCAACAGTCTACTCAAAGATTAAACCATTGGTTAAGTCAGAGCCCTCATAATCTAATGGTCTCTGGAAACAGCCTTACAGACACACCCAGAAGTGTGCTCTACCAATTTCCTAGGTGTTTCTCAATTCAATCAAGTTGACCAACAAGATTAACCATAACAGTTACTGTTACATATTTAGTTTCTTCTGTCCCACCCTAGACTATAAGCTCCTAGAAGCAAAAACTATGTAACTTTTCACTGTAATATCTGCATCATGTCATACAGTGTCTCTCACTTAGTAGTTGCTAGGTGAACATTTATTGACTGACTGCATGCTTTAAGCATGAATGTCTGGGGCAATTGACCCTGTAGCTTACTATGGCTGTTGATATTTCTTTTCTTTCTTTTTCTGTAGGTCTTAATCTCCTTTTGTATCTTAGTATGTGATAATAGCCTCTTGTCTTATCTCTGTTTCTGGGCCTTTCCCTTTCATTGCCCTGTACACAGCTATAGCATTGTTCGTAAGTTACAGCTCTGATATCTCTCCTTTGCTGAATAATTTTCAATGACTCCTTACTGCTTGTATTATAAAGGTCAAAGTGTTTAATACACTCCCAAAGAACTTCTGTAGGCCATGATGTATATTCCTGGGTTTGTCTCTCATTACTCTTATTTTACTAATCTTCACTCCAGTAACCAGACTACATGCTCCATGATTTTCTGTTCATGCCGTTCTCCTCCTTTGGAATATACTTCCTCTCTCTCTAATAAAAATTCAGCCATGCTTCAAGGCTCAGCTCAATTGCTACTTTTTCAAAAACATTGTGCCCTGGGGGACAACATACTTTCTTTTCCCTGTGTTCTCAAAGCACTTTGCTTTTACCTACCTTCTTAGGTACTTGTTATATCCTAACTTCTATTAAGGATATTTTTGTACTTGTAATTCAGTAATAACATGAGAATGTATTGTATCCATTTTCATATTCTCTAGAGTGCCCTGTCCATATGTGTTCAACAAATGTTTGTTGAATTGAATATATTAATAAAAATATCAAGATATAAGCTTTACGTCACAGTGAGTTACATATTTTGCTCTTTATCCAAAAATCTGTGGGTGGTAACCACACCCCAAAACCTAGTGGTGCTTTCATTAATGCTTTTTGTTTTCTCGGCATTGGCTCTTCTCTCACTTATCCAAAAGGAAGATTAGCTTAATTAACCAGGGAAGGAAATTCATGAACTCCTTGAAATATCATAATGAATAAGAATCATGAATATTTAACAGGCTTCACATGTTTAAAGATTGATTGAAAAATACAAATGCTAAAGCATTTAGAAAACAAATAAGACTTATTTAGTATTTTAGAAATTGTCCTCTGTCATGTCTTGAACTCTTCCTATACCATAAGGTGGCTAAAGGAAAGAGCTGTTCTGTTTTTCCAGTACTGGGGGGTGAAGCCAGGGCCTTGTGCATACTTTGCATGCACTCTACCATTCAGCTACACCCCAGCCTCTTCTTTATTTTTTATTTTGAGATAGGGTCTCATTAAGTTATGCAGGCTGTCACTGTCCTTGAGCTGTGATCTTCCTGCCTCCTACTCCAGAGTCACTGGGATTATAGGTGTGCAACATCACCTGGCTGTTCTTTCTATTATATTCTACAATGGAGACCCTTCCTTTTGGATTTTGGATACTCAATAAAATATTTGTTTCTTAAATAAACAAGTACATACGTTAACTTGTAGGCCTGGAGTTTAACTCAGTTGGTAGAGTCCTGTTCTATGCTTTCTGAGGCCCTGGGTTTGATCCTGGAGAAGCAGCTGGCAGCTCACTCCGGAAGCAATCCTGAAACAATCAGACACTGAAAACCCTATGAATAGCAGAGAAGCACTGACATAATGCCAAGCATGGCACAGTGTTGGGGAGTATTTCATTGTGTTGCATATAGAGTTGCTATGAGTTGAACCCCACTTGACAGCACCCAACAACAACAACAACAACAACAACAACATGTTAAAGTATAGCACTCGAGGGTGCACGTTTTTCTTTCCATTTCATCATTTTGTTTGTGATCTGGGAAAAGTCGTCATACCTCTTTAGAAGCAAGTCAGCTCATCAGTAATATGGAGATATCAGTACCTTATCTGAATGAGGACAATAGCTTCTATGAATGACCTAAGATGCCGTCTTGCTATATTCTACTTTTCACCCCCAGCTGAAAGTCTCATTTGATCATGGGCACCCTAATCTCTCTTAATAAATTCCACTAGCACTATCAATGCCATCATGATCACAAATGCTTTAATTAGGGTTGATAGGGTGTTCAGTATTTCATGGAACTTGTCAGCGGACTTCAGTCTCTCCCTAACAGAAACACTCTCTGGATAAGAAAGAGAAAGTAGAGAGTACTCTGTAGAAGAGGTTGCGAACAAGGAAGAGACATCTATGCCCTTGCCAAGCATAGGAATGGTCAAACATCACAAGAGATTAATTTCTTAGATAAGGATTTGCTTTTATGAACCCCCGCCAGGATGGACTGAGGCCATTCTGGCATCTGCTGTGAAGCAGGCACATCCTGGCCAGCTACTTCAGGTCAGTAGTCAGCAAGCATTTCTTCTGCTAGAATGAACCTCATGTGGAAATATCCTCTGAAATATGAGCCTGAAGCCATATTGAGTGTCATCTGCAAGTGACAAAAAATTATATCTGCTCATTAGCAAGGTTAATAGGCACCTTTCAGCAGGTCCTATATCAAATTGTGTTTTCCCAGGCATAAATGAAGGAGCTTTTGACATTTAACCAGGCACAAAAAAACATTACATATACTGTTCATCTGATAACTCTGTTCGCCTCACAGAAACATTATAAGCAAACTATGTTTTAGTAACCTCAACATCTTTTTGCGGAGGTCTATGAGAAACCACAAATGGGGTTTAGCAATCAAATTGACATTTCATGGGTGGCCTCCTTTGCTAACCCCAAGAAGTTCATAGGCAGCCATGTATTATGATTCACTTCTTCCCAGGAGGCACTAGGTTTTTCAATGAGATGACATTGAGAGAGTACAACACTTGTCTTTCCAGTGGGACTGACAGCCTTGGTTTCCTGTGTGGACGGAAATTTGGGCATGGGTGAAGGTGAACCAAAATCTACCTGGGATATCTACATAGAGGTTTCTGATTGAGGTGTGAATGGATAGGTCTTTATGTCAAATAACAGGTTAATAGAGAATTTATTTTTCTTATTTACTCATGGGCAAGTAGGATAGGAGAATAGGACCTGATTATCTTTTTTCTCCACATTTTAAAATTTTTAATTGACACAGTAACTTTATATATTTATGGGTATAGTCTGACATGTATATATGTGACATATATACACACACACACACACACACACATATATATATATACATATAAGTATATGTATACACACACACACACACACACACACACTGTTGTTAGTTGCTGTCAAGTCTGACTCATAGCAACCTTATGTACAGGGGGAACAAAACACTCCCTGACTCTGTGCCAGGCACACAATCTTATTTATGTTTAAGTCCATTGTTGCAGATACTGTGTCAATCCATCTAGTGGAGGGTTTTCATTTTTTTCATTGACCTGCCACTCTCCCAAACATGATATCTTTCTCCAAGCATTGGTCCCTCCTGACTACATGTCCAAAGTATGTAAGATGCAGTATAGCCATCCTTGCTTCCAAGGAGCACTCTGGTTGCACTTCTTCTAGGACAGATCTGTTGGTTCTTTTGGCAGTTCATTGTGTATTCAATAGTTGTCTCCAGCACCATAATTTAAAAGGATCAATTCTTTTCCTGTCTCCCTCATCAATGTCCAGCTTTCACAACCATAGGATGTGACTGAAAATACCATGGCATGTGTTAGGCATACCTTCATCTTCAATGTGATATCTTTACTTTTCAATACTCTAAAAAGGTCTTTTGCCACAGCTTTTCCCAAAGCAATATGTCTTTTGTTTTCTTGACTGCACCTTCCACAGGTGTTGATTATAGAATCAAGTAAAGCAAAATCATGGACAACATCAATCTTTTCTCCATTTACTGTGAAGTTGCATACTGACCCAGTGGTAAGGATTTTTGTTTTGTTGATGTTTAGTCACAATCCATACTGAGGGCTATGTTCTTTGATCTTCACCAGTAAAGGTTTTAAATCCTCTTCACTTTCAGCAAGCAGAGTTGTGTCATCTGCATAACGCAGGTTATTAGTGAGTCCTCCTCCAATCCTGATGCTGTGTTCTTCCTCATAAAGTCCAGCTTCTCGGATTATTTGCTCAGCATATAAATTGAAGAGAGATGGTGAATGTATACACCCCTGATGCACACCTTTTTCAGCTCTAAACCAGGCAGTGTTCCCTTGTTCTATTTGAACAACTGCCTCCTGGTTCATGTACAGATTCCTCATGAGTACAATTAGGTGCTCTGGTATTCCCATTTTTTGAAGTGTTATGCATAATTTGTTATTATCTCTGCAGACAAATGCCTTTGCATAGTCAACAAAACATAGACAAACCTTCTGATATTTGCTGTTTTTGGCTTATATCCACCTGATATCAGCAATGATGTCCCTAGTTCCCCCTGTCTTCTGAATCCGGCTTGATTTTCTGGCAGTTCCCTATCTATATACTGCTACAGTTGCTTTTGAATGATCTTTAGTAAAATTTTGCTTGTGTGTAATATTAATGATATTGTTTAATGGTTTCTACATTCAGTTGGATCCCCTTTTTGGGAATAGGTACAAATATGGATCTTTTCCAGTCTGTTACCCAGGCAGTTACTTTCCAAATCTGTTGGCATAAATATATTAGCCCCTCTAGTGCTGCATCTTTTTGTTGAAACATCTCTATTGGTATTCCATCAATTCCTGGAGTCTTGTGTTTCACCAGTTCCTTTAAGGCAGCTTCCACTTCATCCTTCAATACCATTGAGTCCTCTTCATATGCAACCTTTTGAAATGGTTGGTCATCTACAAATTCTTTTTTGTATAGTGACTCTGGGTATTCCTTCAATCTTCTTTTAATGTTTCCTGTATCATTTAATATTTTCCCTGTAGAATCTTTCACTATTGCCACTCAAGGCTTGAATTTTTCTTCACTTCCTTAAGCTTGAGAAACACAGAGTGTGTTCTTCTCTTTTGGTTTTCTATCTCTAGCTCTTTGCACATGTCATTATAATATTTGCTTTTGTCTTTTTGAGCTGTCTTTTGAAATCTTCTATTTAGTTCCTTAACTTCATCATGTCTTCCTTTTACTTTAGCTGCTTGATGTTCAAGGGGCAAGTTTCAGAGTCTCTTTTGACATGTAATTTGGTCTTATGATCAGTTCAGTGGATTGGCATATCCATTACCTAAAACATTTATGATTTTGTTGTAATGGTAACATTCAAAATACCTCTCTACTAGATATTTTGAAGTAGAAATTAATTGTTTGCAAGCATAGTTATCACTGTTGTTGGTGGTTGCTGTTGGGTCAGCGTCCGACTCATAGTGGCCCTATGTACAACAGGCGAAACACTATTGTCAGTGCTTCTCTGCTATTCATAGGGTTTCCAATGGCAGATTGATATTTGGGAGTGAGTTGCTGGGTCCTCCTCCCAAACCTACAGTATCTGGTGTTCCCTGGCAGTCTCCCATCCAGGTACTGTCCAGGCCTGACCCTGATTAACTTCCTAGATCTGACAGGATCAGAAGCCACAGAGCTATGGCTTCAGGCTATAGTTTTCATACTATGGTATAAAACTTTAGAAGTTATTACCCCTGTCTAACTGCATTCCTGTAGCCATTAATATCCTCTCTCTATCCTTCCCTTGCACTACACCTTCCTAGGCTCAGGTAACCACTATTCTATTCTGTACTTTGAGATCAACTTTTTAGCTTCCTCATATAAGTGACAGCATGCAGTGTTTGTTTTACTGTGACTGACTTTTTTTTTTACATAACATAATGTCTTCAATTATGGGGGCTCACAGTTAGAGGATTGTAGTCCAAGGAGGCAGGAAGTTATGATGGCAGGGCAGGCATGGCAGAGTCCATTGCAGACAACTTCATGGCATGTTAGATCAGGAGCAGAGAGTAACTAGAACTGAGACTCTGGATAAAAACCTCCTAAGCCCCACCTCCAGGGAGCCACTTGCACAAAGCTAGAATTCCCCCTCCTGAAATTCCCATAGCCTCCACAAACATCACCACCAGCTTAAGACCAAATGCTCAAACATGTAACCATTTGAGGGTCATTTAGATCCAAACCATAACAATCTACCCCTGGGCCCCAAAGGTCATGGCCATCTAATAATACAAAATACATTTACTCAAACTTTAACAGTCCCACAAAGTCTTAACAGTTTCAATCATGTTCAAAAGTGCAAGTCTAAAGTCTCCACTGACACTCAAGGCATACTTAACTATGAGACCCTCTAAGGCAAAAACAGATTATATACCTCCAACATATAATGGCACAGAGTAAGCATTTACATTCCAAAATGGAAGAAGGAAAGATTGGCCCATAACAAGATCAATATCCTGTTGGACAAACAAATACTGTGGCTCCATGCCTGGCACTTGGCACATCTAACATAAACCAGCATCTGGCATCACCTGGGTTCAGACAAGCTTGTATGGCTTTATCGCTCTTGCCTGACCATTTGCAGCATACATGACCTTCCTGGGCTGGCTCCACTCTCAAAACTTCATTCATCAACTCTGCAGAGGCTGTTTATAGGGCACATGATCCTGGTACATATTGCCTGGCCTAGCAGGAAATGTTCTGGAGCCTTCTGGAATGGCAACATCCATAACCCCTTACACTTCCATTGTTCATGCCTGCAAAACCAGCACCACATGGATGATGCCAAGATTTGCTGCAAACTTGAGAGATCAATTTGTGCTTTTGAACCACAGCTACAGCAGCAACCTCTGTATATCCAGAGCAAGAAAGCATTTCCCTATGTGGCCTCCTTGTAGCAGGGCATCCCAGAGGTATCTGCTTTTCAGATACTCTACTTTGAAATGGTTTTTAGTTTCACACCCTGAAGTTTTAGATAGGACTTTCTGGCCAACTCCTGAGCTCCTCAGGGATTTTTATTGTCTCAATGAAAATGTCAAGCTTTCGCCTTACTGTGGCTTATCTCTAACAGTTAAAGCCTCTTTGGCCAAACCTGCCATGTCCACAGTAACCTTAGACAATATGAAACTTTCTTCCTTTTTAAACTGCACAGATGTTCAGATCTTTATGCTGTGTATTTTGCTCTATTTTCCTCATACATCTGGCTAAAAGCAACAAGCAAAACCATACCACACCCCCGATATCTTGCTACCCTCATGATATTTCCTCCACTAAGCTAATTAGTCCATTACTTTTTAATTCAGTCTCACTCAAATCTATAGGACATGGACAAACTGCAGACAAAATCTTTGCTAGAATTTAACATAGTTTTCCTCTGGAACAATGCCTAGTAGCATCCTAGTTTCCCTCTGAAACCCACATATCCATTCACACTTCTATTGGTGGCAGCCTTCTATTTATCCAAACTGTCACCAGAACTCCCTATCAAGCTCTACTTATAACATTTAAGGATTTCTCTCACCTGCATCTCTAAACTCTTCTAAACTACTCCCTCAAACAAATTTCAATGGCACATTGTCAAGTTTCTGCACAGTAACAACCCCACTGTCTAATAAAATTTTCTGCATTAGATGGTGCATTTCTGTGACAGAGAAACTGACTAAAACAAATTTATGGAGGAAGATATTTATTGGGGGGATCATGGTTAGAGGATTATAGTCCATAGAGGCAAGAAGACATGGTGGTAGGGCCAGCAGCTTGACAGGGCCCATTACAAACAACCTCATGCCATGGCAGATCAGGAGCAGAAAGTGACTGGAAGTGGGGCTCCATGTAAAAACCTCCAAAGTCCTGCCCCTAGGGAGCTAGAATCCCACCTCCCAGTGTTCTGGTAACCTCCATAAACAGGAACACCTGCTAGAGACTAAACATTCAATCACATGACTTTTGGGGGACATTTAGTTCCAAGCCAAATAATATCTCATTGTTTTGATTTGCAGTTCCCTGGTAGTGTTGCTGGGCATTTCTTCATATACTTGTTGACCCAAATTTTTGTGGTTTCTTTTGATACTTGTCTATTTAGGCCAGTTGTTCTTTTTTTTCCAGTACAATATGGTTGATCTCAGGGCCTCACATATGTTAGGCAAGCGCTCTAGCACTGATCCACACCCCCAACATCTTTTTTATTTTTAAGACAGTGTCTTGCTAAGTTTGCAGGCTGTCTCTGGGCTCAAATGTGTGATCCTCTTGCCTCAGCCTCCTGTCATTGGGATTATAGGCATGCACTCTTAACACACAGCTCATTTGCTTATATTTAAACCACATTACAGTATTTGTTTTTACTTTTTTTTGCTATTGTGGATAGCCTTCTTTTCTTTTTTTATTGTAATAAGAACACAATATGGGGTCTACTATTCTAACATTTTTTTAAAAGTGCATGGTACAATATTGTTAACTATAAGCGCAGTGTTGTACAACAGATATCTAGACCTTATTCATTTTGAATAACTGAAACTTTGCACCCTCTGAACAGTAACTCTCTACTTTTCATCCCCCACCACCCCCTGGCAACTATCATTTCATTCTCTATTTCTATGAATTTGATCATTTTATATATCTCATATAAATTGAATCATCCAGAGTTTATCTTTCCATAACTTGCTTATTTCACTAAACATAATGTCCAGTAAGTTGATCCTTGTTGTTGCATGAAGGAGAATTTCCTTCTTTTTTTGAAAGCCAAATAATATTCCATTATTTGTGTATCTCACATTTTCTTTATTCATTTATCAATGGACATTTAAGTTGATTTCACCTCTTAGGTATTGTGAATAATTCTGCAAAAAACATGTAATTCATATACCTTTTCAAGATGTTGGTTTCAATTATTTTTATATATGCTCAGAAGTAGATATATGTTAGTTCTATTTCAACTATTTTGTGAGTCATATGGTAGCTCTAATTTTAAATTTTCAAAGCAAACTCTGCACTGTTGTCTCTAATGACAACACCACTTTGCATGTCCACTAGCAGTGTACCCAGGTTCCATTTACTGCACATCCTCACTAACACTTGTTAATTTTTATTTTTGGATAAACCATCTGAAGAGGTGTGAAGTATTATCCCATTATGATTTTGATTTACATTTTCTTGATAATAACATTTTTTATATAACTGTTGGTCATTTGATATATGTTTGAAATAATGTCTATATAAGTCCATTGTCCATTTTAAAATTGTCTGTTTTTACTATTTTGTTGGTTGTGGGAGTTTCTTATGTTTTTGATATTAACCACTTATTAAATATGCTTGCAAGTATTTTCTCTCACTCTAGGTTGCCTCTACTTGGTTGTTTTTTTCCCTGTGCAGAAACTTTTTAGTTTAGTGCAATCCCATTTGTTGACTTGTTCTTGTTACTAGTGCTTTTAGTGTCATATACAAGGAATCAGTGCCGAAGACCAATGTTATAAGCTTTAACCCTATGTTTCTTCCATGAATTTTACTATTTCAGTTCTTATGTTTAAGGCTTTAATCCATTTTAATTTATTGATTTTTTGCATATGGTGTAAGTTTCCAGTTACACTCTTTTGCATGTGGATATCCAGTTTTCCTGACATGAGTTTTCGAGGACATTATCTTTTATTTCATTGTTTATTCTTGGCACTCTGATGTTCATGTATAGGCTTATTTCTGAGCTCTCTGTTCTGTTCCCTTAGTCTATATGTTTGTTTTTATGTCAACATTATACTCTTTTAATTTCTATAGCTTTGTAATATGTTTTGAAATCAGAAGTGTGATTCCTACTTTTTGTTATTCTTAGGATTTCTCTGGCTCTTTGGGATCTTCTGTGGTTCTATTTGGATTTTAGATCAAGATTTTGATCGTGATTGCATGATTTCTTGGGGCAGTATGAAAATTTTAACACTATTCACTGCAGGAAAAGTTTCTGTCTTAAAAAGAACTGGAACAAGGATATATAGAAAAATATTACCATAAAAAGACAAGTAAATAGTAGAAAAGTCTCTTTTTGGGGGGTTGGATGGGGGAAAGCATACAAGAGGGTAAGGGGGAACCTATATGAATAATGTACAACAAAATGCATATATGGAAATGTCACAATGAAAAGCATGTCAGAATGAATCACATTAAGGTGTACATTAAAAATTTCCAATTAAAAAAAGAAGGGAAAAAATTTTAAAAAATGGTGGGAAAAAAAGTTAACACTATTAAGTTTTCCATTCCCAATATACATGATGTCTTTCCTTTTATTTTTGTCTTATATCTTTCATCAGAGTTTGGTAGTTTTAATGTACAAATTGTTTGCCTCTTTGGTAATGTTTGGTGCTAAGTATTTTATTCTTTTAATGCTATTATAAATAGAATTTCTTTCTTAGGCTGGGCGCAGTGCCTGCCTATAATCCAAGCAACTTAGGAGGCAGAGGCAGGAGGGTCACAAGTTCAAGACCAGAGGCAGTCTGTGTAACTTAGCAAGATTCTGTCTCAAAAAGTAAAAAAATGGGCTGGAGGTGCAGCTCAGTGGTACAGCACTTGCAAAGCATGCCAAGCACGAGGCTCTGGGTTCAACCCTCAGTATCACACACAAAAAAAATGGGCTGGGGGTGCAGCTTAGTGGTGAAGCACTTGCAAGGTATGCAAGTGTGAGGCCCTGGGTTCAACCCCCAGTACCACCAAAAAATAAAAAATAAAAAAAAATAAAAAAAAAAGAAAGAAAGAAAAAGAAAACTTATTTTTTAGAATGTATAATATGTTTGATTTCTTTTTATGAACAATCACTTATCAACAGAATCCATCTTCATCCATAAGCAAGTATACTTGGTGGTAAGCAACTAAAAATATCTATTTTCAACATATTAATCTTTAATATTCTTAAGGGGAATTAGTATTTTTGAGTATCTACCAAGAGAGAGGAAAACCATTAAACTCTACATATATTATTTCATTTCATTTTAGGTTCTTTCTGAAATAAATGTTATTAAACCCATTTTAAAGATGATGAAATAATATATAGAAGGATTAAATCACTTGCTCAAATTCGCCTCGTCTATTTTTTATTTCAAAGTCCAAAATCTTACCACAAATCCTACTATCCTAAAATGAAAACAAAGGCCTGCTTGGTTAGTAATAGAGTATTGTGCATCTGAACCACCTTTAATATAAGTTAAAAATTTACCAGATAAAGGGTGATTGAAATTACTTTAGTGTTTCCCATGGACATTTATGAAGTTAAGATTTTCTAGATTGAAGTTCTGTATTTTGGTTGTTTTTTAAAACTGCTCAGAAAGTAGGACAGCATTCTTCTGTTGGTCAGGGGTATCTGTCTATCCACATTCCAAGGATTCTGATTCTTTTCTATTACTTTTCTCCTTAGATTGTGGAGTTGAACATAACCTTGCAGGTTGTAAGTTCCAACCACATATTTTTTTTTTTACTGGAAATTTTTAATGTACAACTAATGGTTATCATTCTGACATGTATTTCATTGTGACATTTCCATATATGCATTTCATTGTACATTGCTCACATAACTGCCCCCTTATCCTCTCATGACCTTGTTTCTCTATCCCCCCCAATGATCTCCTTTCTACTTATATGTCTTTTTGTGTGAATATTTATCTATATACATGCATCCCAATTTTGATTTAGTTCTAAGATTTTTTCTGTAGGGATCTATCCTTTTACATTCTCAACAGTATTACATGAGTGATCTAGTCTGTATGCCTTATTGCCATTCTTTGAAATTATTTATATTATTATAATAATAGTTATTATTATTTCCCATACTAATAAAGTTGAGCTGTTTACATTGAGGTTGACCTTTGCTCCCTTCCTCCCTCCTCATTGGCCCTCCTCGCCCTCCCTTCTTCTCCCATCATTGCTTCCTTTTGCTAGATCCCTCCCTCCTTCTTTCCACTCCTTAAATTATCCCTTGTACACTAAGTTTATATGAGCTTTTTATTATGTTCCAACTTATGTATAGGATATTTTCCTTAAGTTTGGTTCAGCTCCCACATATGTCTTTTTGGACTTGTGTTCATTCACTTAGCATAATTTTCTCCAGTTCCATCCATTTTGCTGCAAATGACATTATTTCATTCCAACCATATATTTTATCAATAAATAACCCATAAACACATCTGGAACATTCAATTGAGTTGATTAAGATCATATAGCACTTAGTGGCTTGGTTAGGAAGAACATCTTTCATTAAGCTTTCTAACTCTAACTCCAGTGACTTCTTTTTCAGTAAATTTGCTTCTTTCTGAACTAAGACTCATGTTCTATATTGTATAAAGTCAATTTGGCCACTTAGTTTTTAGACAAACAACTTTTATAGATAGACTACTTCCAAAATGATCACCATTTAATTCTGTTTTACTTACATATATAGTACATATTCTTTATCACATATTCTGATAATATATATGTGTGTGTACATATATATATGTGTGTGTGTGTGTGTGTGTGTGTGTGTGTGTGTGTGTGTGTGTGTATGGCTGGGATTTAGCTCAGTCAGTAAGCGCTGCTCTGCAGTCTCTGAGGTCCCAAGTTAGATTCCCAGCACCACAAAAATAGGAGAAGTAAGTGGCATTCCACTCCCAAGGTAATCCCAAAACAATCAACCATTGAAAACCCTATGAGGGTCACTATGAGTTGGACACAACTCCATAGCACCTAACAATAAATATATATATACATATACATACATATATATATATATATATATATATATATATATATATGTGCCATCAAAACACATATCACCTTTCTGAACATCTGCCTGGCCTTCTTATATTAGATACTAAATTTCTTAGGAAATTCTTTCTTCATTATTCTATAAACACTCAAGCAGTTGCAATATTTATAGATGCTCATTAAACATGCACAATGGCACATGCTTATAATTCCAGCAACTCAGGAAG
The DNA here is from genome assembly GCA_007922755.1 of Pedetes capensis. Lineage (NCBI taxonomy): Eukaryota > Metazoa > Chordata > Mammalia > Rodentia > Pedetidae > Pedetes > Pedetes capensis. Next base: position 185,661 of record VMDO01000842.1, read on the forward strand.
CAAAGCCAGAAGGATCACGAATTGAAAGCTAGAGGCAGCCTATGTAATTGAGACCCTGACTCAAAAAGAAAAATTTTCAGTGTATTATGCTGTTTGCTTGACATTATTAATACTGGTGTTATTCAAAAGCAGTCTTTTTGTTTTCTCCCCTTATTGGTAAATGATGGTGGGGTACATAGTAAGACAGCATTGGCTTTTTTCATTATGCAACTATTACATCACTTCTAGTTACTCTTTTATGAACTTATAAGGTTTATGGAGCCTTTTGACCAATATATAATAAAATCCATATGCATGTTGGGTTATAGTCCTCTGTTTTTCCAAGGTATTCATGAAGTTCCATTGTTTACATTGATATTATCCTCTCCCCCTTTCCACTGATTCTACATCGATTTTCCTTCCAAACCCACCTTCATCCACCTTCACTTCCCTCTGCTAGTTCCCTCCCTCCTTATTTCTAATAGACAAAATGTGTCCATTAACAACAACAGCAATTTTATTGGTATTGATATCCTTGGGACAGAGGAAAGAAATATAGAGGCACTAGTTTGCACAATAGTAATGTTTTACTTATGATTTTACTAGTAGAGCATAAGACTTTTTATCCAAAGTAAAAATACAACACAAACAAAACAAAACAAAGCAAAAAGCAAAACAAAAATACCCCAAATCCTCATATTCCCAGGTGATGGTGATGGTGATGATAAAGCTTAGACAGAGAAAAAATTACACAGAATGGACACCAGAACAATGAGTCTAAGAAGCGATGGAGTCACTCCATGATGTATGATTTTAATTCAAACTTCATGCAGTCAGGTAAGAAAGAAAATATAGATGTAGAATTTCAGAAGGCATGCACAATCTTGAACCTTTAACTTTCTTTGAAAAATGAGTACAGCATAGCTGAGCTGTAGAGTGAAAGCAAGTTGATTTATGTCGATATAAATTACCAGGTGCCATTTCTGAAGACCCAGAAGATTCTGTAGGTAGAATATTAGTGACTTTTTGTCTAATTTTAGGGACTAGGACATTCCTGTTCTCTTCACCATTTTTCTTGCCATACAAAAGGCAACCAAAATAAATGCCATTTAGTGAGAACTGACACCTTCCCCAGGTTGCAATGTCTTAATTAGAAAGAGAAAAAGAAAAGGCCAAATTCTGCTGTCCAATGAAGACAGTCTTTTATAAAAGGCTTATCAAAGCATGAGGTAGATTTTTGTTTGAAAATGGAAAATAAAATATGTAAAAGAAACTGGAAAAAAGATTTTAAACAATTGAGGGGACTAAATGGAGTTTCTTTTTATAAATAACTTTAAGGGAAATTGGCACATTTTGTAACTAGGTTTACATTTTCTATATGGAAAACATCAAAAACTTTTGGAAATGACTAAGAAATAGGGAACAAAAGGTCACCTTTGGATAGTGTGTAGTATTTGCTTCCATTGTTTCTTTTCTTTGTCTTATTTTTCTTTTCCAGTTTTGTCCTGCTTTTCTACAAGAAAGAACTCTATATAAAAAGATTTCAAACCATGTATTTCATAAGGATGAGAACATGTTTTGATATCAAGTGTGTGTGTGTGTGTGTGGGGGGGGTGTTTTGGCAGTCCTTGGGGGTTGAACTCTGGGCATTGCACATACTTTGCAAGTACTCTACCACTAGGCTGCACCCCTAGTCAATTTTTTATTATTTATTTTTGAGTCAAAGTCTTGCTAAGTTATGTAGGCTACCTTTGGCCCCAAACTCATGATCCTCCTGCCTCTGCTTCTGGAGTTGCTAGGATTACACGTGTGTCCCCCTGTACCTGGCTGATATCTAGATTGTTAAAAGCCAGTAAGTTATTGTATTTTGATTGAATTATCTTAATTTTGGCAACAGAAATGATTGGAATCTATAAAGAAATATTTTCTTAAGCTAATTTGCTTTATAATATTTTTTATAAATTGAATGCAAAGAAGTTTTATAAAACTAACAGATTTGCATTTATATTAAATTCCAACTCAGTTTTAATAATGCACTTGCTAATTTTTTAAACTACAGATCTGATTATTTAAAAAAAGGAAATAATTATCTCATGATACACATAAAGAAAGGTCAGGAGATTTTACATTCTCACCAACACCCACTAAAATAAAAGCAAATTAAAAAGAGCAATTGACCTTTACTTTTCCTATGCTGGCTTGCAAATATAAAACACCATGTCAATATTATTTCAATAACTAGCATGAAAAGCAAAGCAAGTAAACAAAACATGAATTTTACTTATTTAGATGGTCTCCTTAGACTGCAACACTGGGCCAGTAGGATCAGGATGTTTTTGAACAAGAAGCCAGGCCTGCTTTGCCTTTCTATCTAATTTTACAGAAAACTAGGACAATGGCAGCATGTCACTACTGAGGGCATACTGTGAAAGATTTATCTTCCTGTGTTCAAGCAAATCATTAGATTTATCTTTTTTGGTATCATAGGTCTTCATTGAGTCAAATAAACCATATTTTGTTTACTACACTGGAAAGATATAAATGCTAAATACTGTTTAACTTTATTTTATGAGAGTGAATATTATATTCTTTCCAGTGACCTTTTATTGCCTCGTGAATAAAGAAATAATTTGCTAGACAGAAATAGCAGCAAGACAGTGATGACATTTATGATCAGACCAACTCTCCTAAAACTTAGAGATAAACATGGTAGCTTTAGAATAAAAATAGGAAATTTTCTGTACCCCAATTCAAAACTTTTACAAACTTTATATTTTATAGTAAATAATAGGAAAGAGTTAAAATGGTAGATAAGTCATCAATATTTTGTAACAGAAAAATAAAGTCAAAACCAGTGATAGAATGGTAACTTTGCCAAACTCTTAAGCATTTCTCCTTTAAAAATATCAAAAAAGGAGCATAGAAAAAGTGGGCAAATTTATTACTTTTCACAAGAGAAAAAAATACATGGTGACACCAGATAGAAACAGTACAGCACAGTGGGCAAGTCTGGAGCTTTGGGAATATGATAGAATATTTTATAGTTGTGTGGCATTGGACCAGTCACCTGTTTTCTGAACCTCAGTTTCTTCATGTATAAGGTGAAGATCATCTCACTTCCTATCTTACAGTGACAGTAAGAGACATGAATAAGATAGTAGATGCAAAACACTTTCCACTGTGCTTCACACATTTTAAGCACTAGATAAATATTAGGCATGATTAAATTTACTTAACAGCATATTTTGTTATCAGATCCCTATAAATCATGGTGACATATATTGGAACTATGACCATCCAGCAAAAACTTGCAAAATAAAGTCCATTATCCCATTTGGCAGTCTTTCTCAAAATATTCTGGACAAAATCTGTAGTATACCATAACTTTAAATATCAGGTATTCATGGACTTTTAAGATGTTGTTAGGTGCCATTGAGTCAAGTCCGGCTCATAGCAACCCTCATAGGGTTTTCAATGGCTGACTGTTTTGGGTTTGCCTTGGGAGTGGGTTGCCACGTCCTTCTCCCATTTTGCGGTGCTGGGAATCGAACTCGGGACTTCAGAGACTGCAGAACAGCGCTCTACCAACTGAGCTAAATCCCAGCCCTTTTCAGATGTAGAAAGCTGAAAAGAATATGTCTATCTCTTTCCCAATAAGAATAATGGTAGACCATACAATCTTAATCTTTCTTGAAGGCATTAGAGAACTGAGGTCATAGAGAGAGCATAAAGAACACAGAACAGGAATAATAATAGAAACACTTTAGGCAATTACTACCCTAAACAAAATATCAGTAGAAGAATTTTAATCACAAAGTGCACTGAATGTGACCTCAGAAGAATAAAACTGTAATCCATGTTAAGCAATGGCTACACTGACTCAGACTTCTTTACTAATAACCTAACCAAATGAAGAGTTTGTGTCCCTCTTCAGGCAGAAGTACTATTTACCTCAGACATTATGGTCATATACAAGATATCTGGCATTCAAACAAGAATTATGAGAAACATAAAGGGCAAGGGAAAACCCCAATACATTGCTAAGAAAATCAACAAAATGATTCTGATGTAACCCAGATGTTGGAAGTCACACATATTTCAAAACAACTCTAACAATGGAGGAAAAGATGCCAAAATAAATGACAAGATGGGACGTGTTTCAATAGAGGGAAGAAAACTATAAGAAAAAAATCAAATGGCAATACAGAAATAAAAAACACAATAACGGAAATGAAAAGTGATTGATAGGCTGATCAGTAGGCAAGAATTTGATCAAGCAAAAGGCAGGAGACAATTGAGATTTTTAGTGTTGAAGTTTTTGTAAAAACCAACTCTGATTTCTATACTTAATTATAAATAGACCCTGATTCAATGGCACCTAACAACATCAATTGTAGAAGGAAAATAGAGAAACCTATCAAAAACTGAGAAACCTTCAGGTAACAAAGGCTGAGAATATCTGTGCTATCAGAAATGTTAAGGGGTGGGGATTAGCTCAGTTGGTAGAGCCCTGCTGTGTGCTTTCTGAGGGCCAGAATTCAATCCCTAACACTGCAAATATGGGAGAAGGACCTGGCCACCTTCTCCCAATACAATCAACAATCAGCCATCAAAAACACTATGAATAGCAGAGAAGCAATGACATTGTGCCAGACATGGAACAATGTCAAGGAGTGTTTCATTCTATTGTATATTATTGTTGTTGTTGTTGTTGTTGTTGTTGTTGTTGTTGTTGCTAGGAGCTGTCAAGTTGAGTTTGATTGATAGCAATCCTCATAGGGTTTTTGATGGCTAATTGTTTTCAGAACTGCATCGATTGCCACATCCTTCTCATGCTATTGTATATAGGGTTGCTGTAAGTCAGACTCAAATTGATGACAACTAATAACAAGAAGAAATGTTAAAGGAAGTTCTTTAGACTGAAGGAGTATGACACCAGACAGAAACTATGATCCATAGAAAGGTATGAAAAGTTCTGTAAATGGTATGAATGGAACTATGTATATAACTTATTGTTTTTATTTCAATTTCTCAAATAGAAAATTCTCTCTCTAAAACAAAAAATGGTAATTTATGATGTATTGTTCTAGGATTTTGTATATTGTGTATGATGTTATATGGTGCCATTGAGTCAGGTCCAACTCATAGAGACCCTGTGTAAAACAAAACAAGACACTCCCTGATACTGTGCCATGCATATAATCTTTCTTAAACCAATTGTTCTAGTCACTGTGTCAATCCATCTAGTAGAGGGTCTTCCTTTTTTTCCTCACCACTCTCTCAAATATCATGTCCTCCAGGAATTGGTCCTTCCTGACAACATGTCCAAAATAAATAAGACAAAGTCTAGCTATTCTTGCTTCCAAGGAGCACTCTCAATGCATTACTTCTAGGACAGAGCTGTTGGTTCTTTTGCCAGTCCATGGTATATTCAATATTTTCTAGCACCATAATTTAAAAGCACCAATTCTTGTCCTGTCTCCCTTATTCAATGTCCAGTTTTCACATGCATATGATATGACTGAAATTATCAAGGCATGAGTCAGGTGAACCTTTGTCTTCAATGTGACAACTTTTCTACACTTTAAAGAGGTCTTTTGCAACAGCTTTTCCCAATGTAATGCATCTTTTGATTTTTTCATGGCTGTTTCAATGGGTATTGATTGTAGAACCAAGTAAAGCAAAACCCTGGACAACCTCAATCTTTTCTCCATTTATCATGATGCTGCATACTGATCCAGTTATAAGGATTTTTGTTTTGTTGATGGTGAGGCTCAATTGATACTGAAGGCTGTGTTCTTTGATCTTCATTAGTAAATGTTTCAAATCATCTTCACACTCAGCAAGCAGAGTTGTGTCATCTGCATAATGCAGATTGTTAATCAGTCTTCCTCCAATCGTGATGCCAAGTTCTTCTTCATAAAGTCCAGCTTCTTGGATTATTTGCTCAGCATAGAGATTGAATAGGTATGGTGAATGGATACATTCCTGATACACAACTTCCCTCACTTTAAATCAAATGATGTTTATTTTTTCTGTTCAGTGACTGTCTTTTGGTCCATGTACAGATTCCTCATGAGTACAAGTACCCTGTTATTGCCATTTTTGCAACATTATTCATAATTTGTTTTGACCCACACAGTCAAATGCCTTTGCATAGTCAACAAGACATAGATATCTTTTGGGTATTCTCTGCTTTCAGGCAATATCCATCTGACATCAGCAATAATGTCCAAATGGAGCATGTAAACATCAACATTCTAGGGATCAGTGAGCTAAAATGGACTGGAATTGGCCATTTTAAATCAGATAATCATAAGATCTACAATGCCAGGAATAACCATTTAAAGTGAAATGATGTTGTATGCATCATCATTAAAAAACAAAACAAAACAAAATAATACAGAGGTTCTGTCCTCAAGTACAATGTTTTCAGTGATAGAAGAATATCTATATGCCTATGAGGAAAGCTAGTTAATATGACATCATTCAAAATTATGTAACCACCACTATGGCCAAATATGAGGAAATGGAAGATTTTTACCAACTTCTGGAGTCTGAAATAGATCTAACTTGCAATCAGGATGCAGTGATAATTACTGATGACTGGAATGCAAAAATTGGAAACAAAGAAGAGGGCTCAGTAGCTGAAAAATATGGCCTTGATGACAGAAACAATGTTGGAGATCGAATGATAGAATTTTATCAGACCAATGACCTTGTTATTGCAAATACATTATTTTTTACCAACACAAATCATGACTATTCATCAGATGGAACATACAGGAACCAAGTTGATTACATTTTTGAAAGGAGACAATGGAAAAGCTGAATATCAGAAGTCAGAACAAGAGCAGGTGCTGATTGTGGATCAGACCATCAACTGCTCATATGCAAGTTCAAACTGAAACTGAAGAAAATTAGAACAAATGTATTAGAGCCAATATATGACCTTGAGTATATCCTACCTGAGTTGAGAGACCATCTAAAGAATAGATTTGATGTGTTAGACATTAATGATCAAAGACCAGATGAGTTGAGGCATGACATCAAAGACATCATTCATAAGGATAGCAAAAGGTTAATTAAAAAGACACAAAAGAAAGGAAAAACCCAAATTGCATGTCAAAAGAGACTCTGAAACTTTTCCTTGCATGTCAAGTAGCTAAAGTAAGAAGAAGACATGACAAAGTTAAAGAATTAAACAGAAGATTCCAAAGAGGAGCTCAAGAGAACAAAATCAAATATTGTAGTATGTGTACAAAGCTGGAGATAGAAAACCAAAAGGGAAGAACACTCTCTATTTTTCTCAATCTTAAAAAATTGAAGAACAAATTTAAGGCTCCAGTGGCAATAGTGAAAGATTCTACAGGGAAAATATAAAATGACTGAGAAAACATCAAAAGAAGATGGAAGGAATACATAGAGCCATTATACCAAAAAGAATGGCTAGATGACTGACCCACCATTTTAAGAAGTTGCATATGATCAGGAACCAATGGTACTGAAGGAAAAAGTGGTACCTGCCTTGAAAGCATTGGTGAAACACAAGGCTCTAGGAATTGATGGAGTATCAATTGAGATGTTTCAACAAAGAGGTGCAGCACTGGAGGTGCTCACTTGTTTATGCCAAGATATTTGTAAGACAGCTACCTGGCCAATTAAATGGAAGAGATCCATATTTGTGTCTATTCCCAAGAAGTTTCCAACAAAATGTGGAAATTAACAATACCATTAATAACTCACACAGGTAAAATTTTGCTAAAGATCATTCAAAAGTGACTGCAGCAGTATTTTTATAGGGAACTGATGCAAAGTCTAGCTGAATTCATATTGTGTATGTTGTTGTTAGGTGCCATCGAGTGGTGTCTGACTCATAGTGACACTCAGAGGGTTTTCAATGGCTCATTATTTCAGGGTTGCCTTGGGAGTGGATTGCCATGTCATTCTCCCACTTCTACAATGCTGGAAATAGAACTCAGGACCTCAGAGACTGCAGGGCAGCACTCTACCAACTGAGCTAAATCCCGGCCCCCTCATATTGTGTATAGTAAACTATAAAAAAAGCTATATGTATTCATAATGCAAAAAATTGATATGAGAAATTGGGAGTTTACTATACAGGGTGATGACATGTGAAATTGGATATTATAATTTGAAGGTAGGCTATGACTAATTAAAGATGTATAATATGAATTCCAAAGAAATGGCTAATGTATTTTTTTTTGTGTGACACTGAGGCTTTGAACCAAGGCCCTGTTCATACTTTGCAAGCACTCTGCACACCACTATTCCCATTAAAAAAATTTTTTTATCTTAAGAGGGGTCTCACTAAGTTACACAGGCCACCACTGGGCTTGAACTCACAATCCTCCTGCCTCTGTCTTCCAAGTCACTGGGATTACAAATATGCACCACCATGGCCAGTGATTAATGTAATTATGAAGAGCTATGCTCTAACTAGCTAACTAACAAGGTAATAGTGGAGATAAAAATGGAATTATACTTATTTTAATATGAGGCAGAAAAAGAAAGGCTAAATAATCGATCAGACAAGTAGAAAAAAAGATCTAGAAAGATAGTATGTTTTTACTAATATCAATAATTAAATATAAATGTCAGTACATTCATTAAAAGGCTGAAATTTGTTTTTTTCTCTCTTTATTGGTAAATTATGGTGGGGTATAGGGTAATACGCATTGGCTTTTCCCATTATGCAACTATTACATCACTTTTGGTTATGCTTTTATCAACTTACAAGGTTTAAGGAATCTTTTGATTAATATGTAGTAAAACTCATAGTATGCTTGGGTTATATTCCTCTATTTTTCCAATGTACTCATGAGGTTGCATTATTTACATTGAGATTATGCTCTCCCCCTTTATCCCTGTACATTGATTCTCTTCCCCATCCTACCTTCCACAACCTTTGCTTCCCTTTGCTATTTCTCTCCTTCCTTTCTACTCTTTATATTGTCCTTTCTTCACTAAGTTTAATTGTGCATTTTTATATATCAACTTATGTATAGGATTTTTTCTTCCTTTAAGATTCACCTCCCATATATGAGTGAGAACATATGGTATTTCTCTTTTTGAGCTTGTGTTTGTTCATTTAAGATGATCTCTAGTTCCATTCATTTTGCTACAAATGACATTATTTCATTTCTTATTGCTGAGTAATATTCCATTGTTTATATGTACCATATTATTTTTATCCTTTCTGATGTTGATGGGCACCTTGATTGGTTCCATATCCTTGCTATTGTGAAAAGTGCTGCATTGAATATGGAGGTACAGATGTCTCTATGGTGACTTGTCTCCCTTTGGGTATATTCTCAGCAGTGGTATAGCTGGGTCATATAGCAGTTCTATTTTTAGTTTTTTAAGGTATCTCAATATTGATTTCCAAAGTGGTTGAACCAATGTACTGTCCCACCAACAGTGTAAGAGGGTTCCTTTTTCTGTACAACCTTGGCAGCATTTGTTATTATTTGTTCTGTTGATCTTGCCCATTCTTACTGCAGTTAGGTAGAATCTCAGAGTTGTTTTGATTTACATTTCCCTAACGGGAGAAGGATGTGGCAACCCACTCGCAAGGCAATCCCCAAAACAATCTGCCATTGAAAACCCTGTGAGGGTCGCTATGAGTCGGACACGACTTGACGACACCTAACAACAACAACAACAACAACAACAACAACAACAACAACAACAACGGGTAGGGATATTGAGCATTTTTTCATGTACTTCTTAGCTTTATGAAATTCTTCATTTGAGAACCGTCTGTTTAATTCCTTTGCCTGCTTGTGTATTGGATCATTTATTGTCTTGGGATTTGCTTTCTTGAGTTCGTTGTAAATTTTAGAAATTAGTCCTCTGTCAGACATGTAGGATACAAAGATTTTCTCCCATTCATTGAATAAAAGGGAAAGATTTGTAATGGTGGACTAAAAATTATGTGATTCCACTGTGTATTATCTATAAGCAACCCACTGTAAATATAAAGACATATAAATATAAATATAAAGGCAAAAAGAGAAAAGTTGGCATAAAGCAAATCATTCAAATGATAACCAAAATAAAAGTAAAGTAACTATGTTGCTATCAGAAATTTGATTTGATAACAAGGGATATTTTGAGAGATAAAGAAGAATATCTCTTAATGATAAAAGGTCAGCCTACCAAAAAGAGATAACAACTCAATCATCTTTTTGTCTAACAACAATTCCTCAAAATACATGAAGAAAAAATTACAAAATTTATAAGAGAAATAGGCAAAGTCAAAATTTGAGTGGAAATTTTATACTTCTCAGTGATGAAATAAATAGTTAGAAATCCAGCAAATATAGTTACTATATATTCTCAAATCTAATCCACACCCCTTCAACATTTTTAGAGGGTTTCAAAACCAGATGAAGTTTAGAATCTCATGCAGATCAGATTTGCAGTTGAGAGCTCTCACCTCAGCTCTTGACTGTGAATCCAATCCCCATGCAATTCTAATCCACATCTAATTTTGTGGCTCACTAAAACTATTGAAAGGATATGGGTTATATTTGGGAAATATATAGTACATGAACATCACCATGAACCAACTGATCTAATTGACACTTATAATACACTTAACTCAATGACAGCAGAATACATATTCCTCTCAAGTGTACATGCAATATCAACCAAGTTATTGTGTGCCATGAAAGAGAACAATGAATTTAAAAGAAGTCATGCAGAGTATTTTTTAAAACATAACAAATGAAGTTAGAGTTTGGTATCAGAAAAATACCAATCTCTAAATACAAATACACATAACAAAAAGATGACATGTAGCATATGGAAATTCTTACAAGTCAATGAGTAAAGCATAAACCAACTCAATATAAGAAATGACCATGTGACACTTAGGAGCAATAGCTAGAAAATAAAATATAAATACCCAATAATATATGAAAAGATATTGAGCCAGGCACAGTGGTGCATACCTGTAAACTCCTCAACTTGTGATGCTTTAGCAGGAGGATTGCAAGTTCCAGGCCAAAGTCTATGCAACTTAGTGAGACTTTGTCTCAAAATAAAAAATATAATTAAAAAGGGCCAGAGAAGGCAGCTCAGTGGTGCAGCACTTGCCTAGCATGCTTGAGGCTCTGGGTTTAACCTCCAGTACTGAAAAATAAATGAATATCACCAGGATCCATGTAAATATAATTTGAAGCAATGATCAGTTACAGTTTGCATTCATTAAATTGGCAAAAATCCAAAATCCTGATAACATCACATGTTGGGAAGCATATGTTGGAGTCATATCTACTTTATATTGGTGGTAAAAATGTATTTTGGAGCATCTCTTTTAAAGAGTAATTTAGTAATAATTTCCAATAAAATTGATGAAACACATCCCCAATAATTCCACTTCTGAGTACACAAACAAAAGAGATCTTAATAAGTCTATAAACAGTTGTATTGTTCAATACAATATTACATTGATAAAAATCTGGTAATAATATAAATATTATCAATAGAAGAATAAATTGTAGTATAATCATTCCATTAGATTGATACATAAATTAAAAAGAATCACCACAAACTAATCACAAAAGTGTGACATTAAATGATAAAAAAAAGCCCAACAATTTGCAAACAGATAGGTTGTTTGTTATTAGGTGCCATTGAGTCAGATCTGACTCATAGTCACCCTATATATAACAGAACAAAATACTACCTGACTCTGTGCTATACACATGATTTTTCATGTTTGAACTCATTTTTACAGCCACTGTATTTCCTCTCATTTTGAGTCATGCCATACCACTGTGGCATCCGATCCCATCAGATCCTGGAAGCTAAGCAGGGTCAGGTCTGGTTATTACTTGGATGGGAGACTGGCTGGGAACACCAGACACCATAGGTTTGGGAGAAGGACCTAACAACCCACTCTCAAAAAACAATCAGCCATTGAAAACCCTATGAATACCAGAGAAGCACTGACAATAGTGTTTCACCTGTTGTATGTAGGGTCACTATGAGTCGGATACCAACTGGATGGCATGTAACAACAACATCATTAGCAAAAAGGAGGTCTCAGTGCTTTACTCCATTCTAGTCATTAAGGTCGATTCTACTTTGAGTAGGAAACTCTTCTCTAGTCATTTCTTGAATACCTCCCAGCCTGGGGGCCTCATTTTCTGGTATTATATTTGATAGTGCTTCTCTGCTATTTATAGCTAATTGTTTCAGGAGTGGGCTGCCATGTCCTTCCTAGTCTGTCTTAGTCTGGAAGTTTAGCTGAAACCTGCCCACCATGGGGGGCCCTGCTGGTATCTGAAATACCAATAGCACAACTTTCAGCAGCACATAAAACTTCACAGCACAACAAGGTGACAGACACTTGAGAGAGGTTCGGTATACCATTCATGACATTTAAAAAATTCCACACAATCATACTCATATTTATTAGTAATATTAAATAGGCTAGAATGATATTTTCCAATTTAAGAATAGTTGCTACTCCTGGGGAAGGATAAGGGGTTATGCCATAGTGATGGTAATAGAAATGAAAGGATAATTTTCAACATTTGATGTCTTTTAAAAAAGGAATCTGTAGTGACATGGGACTACATTAATATTGACAATCTTTGGGTGTTTTTCATAGATGTTTCTTAAATTTATATCTCTGTTTTTTAAGTTTGACACATTTCACAATCAACAACAAAAATAATTAGAGTTAGCAAAACTGTTCCAAGATAATTGCAGTCCATACAGAGAGATGGGGATCAATTGAAGAAACTAAACTGACAAAATTGGCAGGTCTTGGTACCTGGTTAAAGAGAGGAGAAACAGATAGAAATAGAAATACAAAGGGTGACAGAGAGAGAGGCAGAGGAAGAGAAAGTGAGAATGAGAGGGATAAGGTGACAGAGACAGGGAAGGAAAGACTAATGGGGAAAGACAGGTCAAAGATAAAACTAACATGTTAACCTTAGATGAGGAAGGATGTCAGAGTGGGGAGGAGGTGGGGCTGGATCGGCCATAATGCTGTTATTAACAGAGACAGAGAACATGGGGTAGGAGGATCATAAAGGAGGGGATGAGTTTAATGTTTAAAAAGTAGTGAGTTGGGGATGTGGTTATACATCTGGTTATGGGTGTTGGCAGATTGTTGAAACTGGTCAAAATGAGGAGAGAAGTTAGAGATGAAACTATAGTGTTTAAGAGCAGCAGAACTGACAACTGAATCTATAAGTAAGATGATTTTTCAAGGAAGTGAGGGTTATGAGAAGAAGATTCACAGAAAATCCTTGGCACATCTACATTGTGATAGGGACCTGGGAAGAGGAATCAGAACAGGTGAGTCAAGAAATTCATGAAAGGAATCAGGAGAAGGTCTGGCCTAGAAGCCAGTGGAAGTCAGTCAGGGATGTGAGTTCATGGCTATAATTCCAGAGTCTCTGGAGGCTGAGGGAGGAGGATTGCAGGTTTGAAGGCCAGAGGCTACCTGTGTAATCTAGTGGGACCTTGTCTCAAGATAAATAATAAAAAATGGGCTGGAGGTGCAGCCCAGTGGTAGAGCACATGCAAAGCATGCATGAGGCCCTGAGTTCAACCCCCGAGTGCCACAATAAACAAACAAATGAATGAATAAATAAATAAGGGAATTTCATGAAGTGATGGTCTTCGGGGCTCCACGTTGTACAGAAAGGAAGGCAGGCGAGAATGGAGATGAAGGTGTATGTGTAGCCACTAGGTTCCTGATGACCTTAGGAAGGAGAGCTCATGGTGGCCACTGGGATGACTGACTGAGTTATAATGTATGCAGAAAGGATCAAGGGGGCAGAACCAAGTCACCGCTTGCTGGACTGTCTTTGTCAGACACTGTCATCGTTTTGGTCCATCCTGGCTGCTCCCGAGCCTGGCATTCTTCCAGACCCGAGGCATTCTCATACAGCTGCTGCCATCCCTCCTCTCACCTTCCTCCTGCAGGTCTCAGCTGAAGGGAGCTGGAGAAGAGACTGAAAAATAAAAACGCTTTATCCCAGCCTGCATAAATAAATGTCACTTCACCATTCCCTGCTTCTGAATCACTGATATCCTCTATTTTGCTGATCTTGTTTATCCTTGAAGTTGTCCTCAAACATTTCCAGTCTTCTGAGTTGCATACAAATGGGTGAATATTTGAAAAGTGTAATTGCTGTTGTTTGTTATTTTGTCCTGCCACTGTGCTTCCTTATGCCATCTGGACTGGAGGTGGATTTGTTACAAAAGAAAAGAAAAGCGAAAAAGGGAAGAAAAAAAAAAAAAAAAACCAACAACACAGAAATGAAAGTCTCACTAATTCAGTCCTTAAAGAGAGAAGGAAGTCCTTAGTCTTTCCCCAGAAAACAGATCTTTGTAGTTTCCTGGCTGAAGATGTTGCTAAAGCAGCCAAGATGTTGCTAAATCTGGGAACCTTATCAAGTGCAAACTGAGAAGTCTTCTCTCACAAGTGTGTTCAAGTACACGTGGTCTGTTTGTTGCTTTAAAATGAACATCATAGGAATAATCAACACATACACCTGTATGGTATTGTATACTTTTCAAAAATTTTCCATGCATAGGAGATAAATTCATCATTGCAAAACCCCATGATGCCATGGGACTCTGAGGCTTACATGCATCAAGGTGAAGAGTCTGTGATGTCTGTGGTGGTCCCAGGTCTTTCAATTCCCCATCCAGTGCTCTGTATTCCACTCAACAGTCTTCACAGTTGAGACTTGGGATATATATCTTTGCCTACCACAGCAATTACAGAGGATGAAATGAAAAGGGCAATTTGTATGCTACATTGATAGAGATATGATTGATTTGCTACTTTGTGCCAAAGGCAGAACAAAATGTAACCACAGGAGTTCTTTCAAGGAGAGCATTGTGCTTGTCTTGAGGAAATTACTTTAAGCCAATTGCAGTGGAAGCCTGGATAACATCAGGGCTTGAGTTTGCCCTGCAAGAGGCAAGGTGAGAAGCTTCCTGATTACACCAGGAAGAAAGAAGACAGAAGAAAAAGATAATAAGTGAGTAGACCCAGGGAAAGACAGAAGCCCTTATGTTCTAGAGCACAAGCCCTCTTCCTGATCCCCTAAATATGCAGGTAAATTATGAAGCTGATGGAATGGGCAGGGTGAGTGCACACCTTGTGGAAAACAGGTTGACACTTGGTGTTCATATTCAGGAGGCTAGAACCACCTGAGGACTGAGAGAAGAAGGAGAGTTCAATCAAGGATGTCAGAAAAATTGGAGGGCTCGGAACTGTCACTGGTTATGATTTGCTATTGGGAGCAAGGCTCTACCATATTTATGAAGGGCAGCATCCCTCAGCTGGCATCTGGGTTACTTGAAACACAGAGAGCATTTTCAAAGTATTAATTTGGATGTCTTTGTTCCAGTTTCTAATTAAGTACACAAAAGGAAACTATTTGTTGACCAGTGGATCAGTGGATCAGTGGATTGGTTTCTTTAGAATAATTGATTTATTTCAGCAAAATGTGTCATTGTGGTTTGGAATTTTAGTTTAATAGAGGAAGAATATTATAGTTTCCCTTGAACTTCTCATAAAGACAGGGACATTGTGGAGAAAATCTCCTATGCAGTTAGAATATTGACTCTCATCAACATTTTTTTCTTTTCTTTTCTTTTCTTTCTTTTTTTTTTTTTTGTGGTATAGGGGAGCTGAACCCAGGATCTTGAGTGTGCCTTACAAGCATTCTACCACTTAGTGCACCCCCAAACCCCACTTTTTACTTTTTTTTATCTTGAGATAAGTCCTTACTACATTACTCAAGCTGCCTCTGGCTTCAAACCTGCAATCTTCCTGCCTTAAAACGTCTGAGTTGCTAGGACTACAGGCGTGCGCAACCACTTCCAGCTGACTACCATCAACTTTAAAATCTTAATCCTTTTTAAATTATAAGAAAAACAAGGGACATGAAGGCATCAGAAATGCCACCTAAGATAGTTTCCAAATCTTAATGGCAAAGCTAAGGACAAGCCTAACTGAGAATTAAAGTGCAACTTGGTTTTCAGCTTTAGTTTCTGCCAGGGTTAGTCATTTTTTTTTTCTACTATGTTGCCAGTGCAAGTTTGATACTAAAACTATTTGTTCTTTAACTCAGACTGATTAGATTCTGAGAGAAAGAGCTAGGGAAGACTCCATACGCTCCTAGAATTCTTTTCAGATGTTTTACTTCACACTAGAGGTGGACCTTTTTTCTTTCTCAATATTACTGAGGAAAGAGATGTGTGTCTATTTTTTTTGTTGCAAGATAGACATTGTGTGAAGATGTTTCAATGGATGGAAAACTCAAGAATAAACAAAAGGGGGGAAAAAAACCCCAAACGAAACCTTTCTTTCTGTTTTGTCTGAGAATACTGCACAATAAAATTGAACCAACCCAATAGGCTTGGGTACAGGTGAAAGAAGCAGGTAGGCACACACTGCCTGTGAAAATTGAGGAATGCAGGGAAAAGCTGTGGAATTTAAATGTCACACCAATAGATCACAAAATATTTAAGACAGGAAGGAAGCCAGCTAAGGAAGAATTCACCCCTGCAATGGAGGAAGAGAAGGAAGCAGCAGAGAACAAACTTGAAAACGAAGTGGGTATTGTAGGCAGACAAGGGACTTGTAAAGTTGTGGCTTTCATTTTGCTGCTATAACAAGTAGCTACAAACTTAGTAAAATATATCATTTTATAAAGCCAGAGTCCAGAAGTCTAAAATCATTCTCAGAAGGCTTAGGTCAAGATACCAGAGGCCTGTGTTTCTCCTGGAAGCTCTAGTGAGAACATTCTTCACCTTTCCTGGTTTCTGGAGGCTGCTGGTGTCCCTCATCTCACAAGGGCACATCTGCACTAACATCTGCTTCCAGGGTCATTGCTTTCTCTGGCCTCTCCTTTAACAGGATCATGGCGACTATTGTGGATCCAATAGGATAATCTAGGACAATTTCCCTATCACAAGATCCTTTATTTAATCACAATCACAACGTCCCTTTTACCATACAAAGGATGTATAAACAATTTTCTGTGACTGGAATGTGGAAATCTTTGGGGGAGGCAGCAATGATGTAGACTACTGCAGAAAGTGCCCATGAAAATATCATCAGGAATGTTAGCAAACACACTTCAGCGTGTCGTTTTGGAATCAGGGAACAACCAGTCCAATTATCCTGAAAAATTCCCTGTAGAATGAAAAGTTGATGTCAATATCCATCCATAGAGTGCCTGGTTTTTGTTAGGACCAGTGGCAAGGATTTAGAGGGAGAGAGAGTTTTGATCCTATTATTTTAGGTTGTTGAGTCAGTATGATTCATAGCAACCCTATGTACAACTGAATGAAATTCTCCCAGACACTGCCATGCTGGGCACCATGTCAGTTCTTCTCTGCTACTCATAGGGTTTTCAATGGTTGATTGTTTCGGGATGGGGTGCTGAGCCCTTCTCCTAAGCCTATAGTACCTTATATTCCCAGGCAGTCTCCTATCTGAGGGATAACTAGGCTGGCTTAGCTTCTGAGATCTGATGAGATTAGATACAAGGGTGGTAACTCTGTAGGTCTTTTGATCCTGGCTATGGAGAAAATACCTGTCCTCTTTCTTACCCTCTTGCCACATTACCTTTCCTGTTCTTTCTAGGGAAATTATTTGCTTTTCAGTTCTCTTCTTAGACATCCATTTCCTTCAGGGAGTTTTATATGAGCAGCCACATTCTCTGTGAGAGAGAGGATTCTGTGACCTCACTGCTTTCAGGAAGGAAGGAAGATAATCTACTTCCGGAAGCCCAAGGAGGCAGACTCCAAGAGAATCACGTGTCAACTCAGTGCATCTCTGAGCTGTCCTCTGCTCCACACAGCTGGGTCTAGTACTATCCACTCTGAAACTGCGACATGCTGAATTCTGGTGCAGTAGTGTAGAGAGAGGAGAAAAAGAAAAATGCCAGTGATGACTTCAGGAAGAGCATTAAGGCAACTTGGTAAATCTGGATGGGTTCCATAAGTCAAGCAGACACTGAGAGATGTGATTTGAGTCAACTGCTGGAATTCCATTGAAGAGCAGGAAATGTCACTTCAGAGACTCAGTAGCCAGAAGCCATAGCACAATCCACCCATGCTGTGAGCTATGGAATAAAGGGAGGATGATGGAATTGGTCCAATGGGAACTAAATCTCCCATATAAGAAAACTGGGAAGTGGGGAGGTTCTCCCTCAGGAATCTCACCAACATATCATGAAAATGAGGTTGTTTCTGGATACAACACAAAACAAAATAAATAAAAACATTTATATCCTAGGCAGCTGGATTCAGTTCATGAACTGATTATAGAAGCTTTTATGTCACAAGATTATGTTTGAATCTTTATTTTCACTATAAGCTCCTACAGGGCTAGAGTTACTTTTGTAGAGTAACTTTTGCTAAGTATTTTTGCTAAGAACTTAAACCTACTCAAATTTTTTCACAAAATATATTGTTGTAGACATAGAGACTTCACTGAAATCAAAGAGGAGCTGAAAAAACAATCTTTGTGAATAACCTCAGCAACTGAGAGTTCAAGTTCAAATGAATGCTTCACCAATAATGAGACTCAGCCAGCAATAGACTCCATCTCTGTATATTTTACTTTCAATTATAGAGGGGGTGAAAGAGGAAGCATTAAAGTGAGAGTGGGTGGGAGAGAGAGAGGGAGGAGAGAGAGAGAGAAAAGGAGGAGGAGAATGGGGTAGAAAAGAGGAGGAGGAGGAGGAAGAGGAGGAGGAGGAGGAGAGAAACTAAGCCCATAGACTTGTTCAGTTGAGGGTAGATGAAGCATTGGTGGTTATAAGTAGCATTTTTTAGGTTGCATAAATATTACTGAATCATTTAACGAATGTGTTTGGCTTAAGAATCTTCCATTTTATTGGCTCACAATAATGACCGACCTTGAGAGCTGGGATGTGTGTCCTCCATCCAGCTCAAAGGACTATATTTTAAATAGAGATATATAAGGAAAATCTCATATCCTACTTCTTGTTTCATCAAAAGTTTTCATAGTCAATACTTTCTTGGTTTCAGTATTTTTGTAGAATTATAGCAACCAACTGCATTGTTAGGGCCTAGTCAGCTTGCCACTGCAATTTTTCCACCCACTTTGGAAATGTTTATCCTGAGAAACTTCTTCCTTTCCTCTTTTCATGACATTTAAGTGTCTTATGAAAATAAGTTTGTTGTTTTGGCACATCATATAAAACACTGAAAGATTAAGAAAACAACCCCAACTGAATAAGCCATGCAGTAGGGATAGGAGTAGAAAGTGAAAAAGTTGGTCCCCTCAAGCAGTTTTATCAGGAAAATTTGAATTTTTTCAAACTATCAATCTCCTTGACCTCACAAATTCTGATGTAAAGCCAGTGCGATGTAATTCTACATCCAAATCTCCAGAGCTTCTCCTAAAACAACTTCAGTGACGCAGTGACAGTAAGGTTGGGACCCAAGAAAATTGATAATATCTGAGCTGGGTCAGTTACAGCAATACAAGATGATAGAGAATCATCATTATGTAATGAAAGAGACAAAGTGACAAGAGACATAAGCTAGAACGGCTTTGAGTTTAGACCTTCTCAATTTAGGAAAATTCCAGACTAGCTCTTTCAAGGTTGTCCATATATGATTGTTCCAAAGTTAATGGCTTCGTCTATATATGTCATTTATAGACAATGTCAAGTTCCTGTAAGTTATTTGTGGCTTTAAATTCACAACAACTTCTACATAAACCTTGATAAGGATGGGAGGAGAGGAAGCATATGGAAGTGTCACAAGGAAGATTCTGCTATAGAGAAAGCAGATGCAAACATAAGATGTCAGGAGATGATGGAAAAATATAGCTCTCCCTCATCTGGCACGGTGCCAGTTTGTGACTGCTTTTTGCTTGATGAGCAAGCTTTGATTCCAGAACTTCTGAAAAGTTTCTTGCTCTTTATTTCTCATGCCCCAGATTAAAGATTGCTTTGTTTTCAATTACTCTTTCAAGGGAGCTACAACAGGTTATGAATGGAAAAAAGAGAGGTAAGAATTGGAGGAAACTGAAAAGTACCATCAAAAAATTATCATAAAGCAAGGATATATACCTAACACATACAACCATCTATATCTATAGATATATCTATCTAGATAGATATAGATGGGTCATGTTGTTGTTGGACATAATGATGCAAAAGTAATTAATACATTAGTCTTAGAAAATGGTGCAAATTATCCTAATCTTTCCTATAAAATCTGTCACTACACTGCATAATGGAAGTGGTGGTATTACATTTTTCTCATTTGTAAAGTGGAAGTCATAGTACATATTTTGCCGACTTCATAGAAGTTACTGAAGCTCATGCGTGAAAATGAATATGAAGGCACTTTTCAAATAACAAAGTGTTAGATCATTGATGTTCCTTCTCTTTTCTATTTTTTTACAACACAAGCCAAAAAGTGGGGCCTTTGGATTAGCTTTATTGGCATTAGCAAAAAGACACATTTTCTTCTTTTCAGATAATGAGGAACAGAGTAAGAGAAAATCTATAAGACTTCTGCAAAAGTGACTTCAGTGTTTATTTCTCTTCTGGAACTCACCACAAACCTAGTGGAGGATGAAAACAAAAAGTAAAACCCATTCAAAGCAATGTTAGGGGGTGCATCTCATGAACACTTGCTGAGGTACACGAGAGAGCTGCCCAAGCCTAACTGAGATCAAGCAGAAGCTGGGCAGGAGGAACAGATAATGAACATGAGGACTGGCAAGAGGGCTTCATCCTAGCCAGTCCTCCTAAACATCATGAGCAAAAATACACATACTGAAGTTCAGGGGGCACCTTAAGCTATATACCTTGCTTACAAAAATAGGTGTGGATGAGAGGTCTAGTGGCAGGTGGAAGGTGGTTTGAATAGAAAGGCAGAGTCTGGGTTACACAAAGCATCTTCTAGAGAAACCATTTCAGGAGTGGGCAGTCACAGAAATAAAAAGAATCATTAACAGAATTAACCTCTCTAGTCTGTGAGAATATCTCAGGCTTTCTATTTCTGCCCTCTCATCCCAACTTTGTGCAAATATATGGCCCAGAAAAATTCACATTACTCTACGATGAATAAGGGGCTTGGATTTAGCTCAGTTGTTAGAGCGCCACTCTGTAGTCTCTGAGATTCCAGGTTCAATTCCCAGCACTGCAAAAAATGGGAAAAGGACGTGGCAATGCACTCCTGAGGCAATTCCCAAACAATTAACCATTGAAAGCCCTATGAAAGTCACTATGAGTGAGACCTGAGTGGATGGCATCTAACAACAACAACAACAACAACAATGAATAAGAAAACAAAAACAAACAAGAATAACTACCTCAGTAACAATTCAAAGATACCATAAGAAAAAATCAGAAAGGGTAGAGGGGAAACAATATTTATTAACAGAGAAGAAAAATGCATTAAATGTAATCATAGTGGAAAATAAAAATTGTAACAAAGTATTTTGGCATAAACTGCAAAAATTTAAACAAATGAAATCCATTTCTGTGAAAGAGGAGCAAAAGAAACAATATGATAGAGAAGAGATAGTGAAACAACAGAAAATGAAATATCAGTTAGCAGAGTTCAGAAAGAAAGAGGAAAAGTGTAATTTTAGAAAGAAAGACAAAATTAGAGGGAACAAGGAACAAAGAAACAATAAAAATAAGTCATTAAATAAAATAGTATATTAAAAGGATTAGGAAAGAATGATGAAGGAGCTAAGCAAAGGAGATTCTGTGTAAGCATAACTGTAGCCACTGATGAAGACCAAAATAATGGCGAAAACAAATTTAAAGTTATAATTTCAGAAACTGTGTGAAATAAGGAAAATTTGAATCCACAATTTTGGATGGACACATTGTATTACATAAGCGTCTTGGAACTTTTCAACATTAAAATATAACATAGTAAGAGGCAGCTTGCACAACATGGTGAGACTCTGTCTCAAAAATAAAGAAAAAATCCTATAATAAAATTACTAAACTTTAAAGGTAAGAAGAGTCTCTTCATCAAATACACCAAAGACCTGTCACTGTAAGATAAAAAGGTCATATAGCTTATAGGTCATCTAGGGTACTTCTGATGATGAAAGAAGACAAAGAAAATGCTAAAGGAGATGCAGAGATGTGCAGATAGCAAGACAGTATTGGACAAATTAAACCCATAATCACTTTAGGAGGGAAACATCAGAATAACATTGGATTTCCCAATAGCAGCATTCATATTTGACGACAATAAGGCAACATTAAAGATTTCAAAGGCTGAAATTCAGCAATTTTGTAGCTACAAAAGTCAAATATAGAGACAGAGAACATGAAACATACCAGAATTCAAGGCATAGTCTTTTCCTAAATGCTTCTGAAATACAATATTAGAGGATGATATTGGCCAACCAAGGCATGATTTGGGAAATTATGGTAAATGTCCAAATGGTAAGCATGGAAAATATTTAATTGAAGAGTTACCACTTAAACAGATGCGCAGCCTGGAGAAAGGAAAGAAAATATTTTATTGGTGATAAAGAAATACCACAAATGTCAAAAATTGGGAAGAGAAGAGGTAAAAGTTGGAGGTAGAATTCACTGATTTTAATAATCTATGATATATAATCTACTAAAAACATTGGCTAAATCTGAATAGTAAAAGAAAGAGAAAGGAGATAGGTAAGATGAAATGTACTGATTTGATTAATGGTTTTATCAGAAGACTGATGTTATTATATATGTGTGAAAAAATAAGAATCTTTAGGACCAGCTGGTGGTTACTAGAAGTTAGGGAGGGTTAGGGAGGGAAAGTATGGAGATTGGTTAACAGGTACAAAGTGACAGCCAGATAGGAAGAAGGAGTCCTGGTATTCTGTTAAGTTCAGAGTGATATTATATCATGTAATTCAAAATAAGTGGAAGAAAGGATTTTTGAACATTCTCATCACAAGGAAAAAATAAATGTTTATAATATTGGATACCTTAAGAATCATGAGCTGACAAATAACAATGTATAAATATAGCCAAATTTAATACTATACCCCATAAAGATGTACAATTAGCTAAGTGTGGCAGTCCACACCTGTAATCTCAGTGACTCAGGAGGCAGAGGCAGGAGAAACACAGGTTCAAGGCCAGAGGCAGTCTGTGTAACTTATTGGGAACCCTGTCTCAAAATGAAAAATAATAAAGGATCTATGGGTGCAGTTCAGTGGTAGAGCACTTGGAAAATATGCACAAGGCCCTGGGTTCAACTCCCATTAGCATATACAAAAAAAAGATGTACAACTCTTCTCTGACGACAAACAAATAAATAATAAAATTTTAAAAAATGTATAAAATGAGCAAAACTTCAACAAAGTAAAGCAAAGCATAGTAAAATCTTCTAAAACAGTATTAATAAACTCTCTAAAATGGATAAGGAAAATACAACCCCATAGAAAAATAAACAAAGGTCAGGAATGGGATTTAGAGAAAAAGAAATTATTCTATTCATAATAAAAGATATAAACAATATAAGTAGCCCAAGTTACCACTTTGAACTACCATTTTGATGAAAATCTAAATGTTTCATCATATATTATCTGTATGAGGCTGTGGGGAGATATTTTAAAAACATATTTTATTTCTTAAGAGCCGTTTTAGGTTCACAGCAAAAGTAAATGGAAAGTACAGAGATATCCCATAAACCTCTTCCCTCACATGTGCATGTTGTTGTTGTTAGGTGCTGTCTGGTCGGTGTCTGACTCATAGCCACCCCTACATACAGCAGGTGAAACAGTATTGTTAGTACTTCTCTGTTATTTATAGAGTTTTTAATGGCTGATTGGTTTTTGGGAGTGGGTTGCTGGATCCTTCTGTCAAGCCAACAGCATCTGGTGTTCCTAGGTGGTCTCCCATCCAAGTACTAACCAGGGCAGACCTGGCTTAGCTTCGGAGATCTGACAGGCTCAGACGCCACAGTGGTAAGGCTGCATGCCACATGTGCATAGCCTCCCCCATTATCAATATGCACCACCAGAGTGTTACATTTGTAACAATTAATAAATCTACATTGATGAATCATTATTACCCAAAGATCATCCTTTGCACTAGATCTGACCTGCAGATCTGGGGAAATCAAGCACATTTTGATCTGTAATTATATGACAACTCACATACCATCTTCTTTACAGATGGAACTGGCGTTGGAATTAACAAGATGGTTAGAAATTTTTGGAGTGTGATGATTATATTTTACATTCCTGAGTTAACAAAGATAAGGAATTAAAAACGTAATCTCTAATGTCTCCCATTCTTCCATTCTTGTTTTGGGAAAAATGGCCCCAAGTTTTAAACCACTCTTATATTGAAGGGGTTAGTGTGATGAGTCAAGAATTCAAGGGAACAGAAGGCCTTTCTGGCAGGGTGGTAGCACATGGCCACCTACATAAATTTACCACATTTGTCCAGTAACCCACATAATGTCATATTTCATTATTGTCTTTTTCAGGGGTTCCAAATGTGCATCTCTATTTTTAACTGGATACAAGTTTTTTTTTAATCCACTGAGTTTTAGCTCCCATAATATTGGGAATTTATGTTCTAATGCTTTATTAAAGACTTTCTAACTAATTTCAAGGGCTTAAATCAATTTATTTCATTGTGTTACACTTTACCTAAGTTGTATATTGAGAGTTTTCAGGGTGATAATTATAAAATATGCCATTTTTATCTCTAAGGAATAACTTGATTTATTTTATTAGAAGTTGTTCTTGTTGTTAGGTGCCATCGAGTTGGCATCCAACTCATCACGACCCTCATAGGGTTTTCAATGGCTAACTGTTTCAGGATTGCCTTGGGAGTGGATTGCCAGGCCCTTCTCCCATTTTTGTGGTGCTGGGAATTGAACTCGGGGCCTCAGAGACTGCAGCGCAGTGCTCTACCAACTGAGCTAAATCCCAGCCCTTTTATTAGAAGTATGTCATTATTTATGCCATGGCATAAATATGGCAGCCTTTGCATTTGAAGTAAAAATAAAATCAGATATTAGAAGTTATTTTAACTAAGTCTGAGCTAACCTGGAGCATTTTAATTCATTAATGGTTCTCCAGACCTACATATATATATATATATATATATATATTTACAGAGGGTGCCAAAAATGGATATACATATTAAGAAAGGAAAAAACTGTATTAAAACTGTAATATTCAATATATATGTATATATATGCATGTGTTTATGTATATATGTGTGCGTATATATGTATATATGTATGTATGTATATATATATACATACACATACATACATTATATATACATATACACACACACACGCACACAAAATGGGGGGGGCTAGGATTTAACTCAATTGGGAGAGTGCCACTTTGCAGTCTCTGAGGTCCCAGGTTCAATTCCCAGCACTGCAAAAATGGGAGAAGGATATGGCAATCCACTCCTGAGGCAATCCCAAAACAATCAGCCATTGAAAACCCTATGAGGGTCATTATGAGTCAGACCTTACTTGATGGCCCCTAACAACAACAACATCAAAATGAGACAAGGAGATGGCAATCTACTCCCAAAGCAATCTAAAAAAAAAAAAAGAAAAAAGAAAAAAAAGAAAAAAAAATCAGCCATTGAAAACCCCATGAGGGTCAATATGAGTTCCATCCCCTCCCAGTAATGCCATCTGGGGAGCAAGCCTTTAACACGTGGGCCTTTGGGGACACTTTATATATTACTGTATTGTGGAATCAGTTGGAAACTTGACTTGTTTGGGAAAGAGTGAAAGGAACACAAACAAAGGAAAAGTCGAAAGAGTAAAAGAGATGGCTGGAAATATGAATCAGTGCCATATTGTAAAGGAACCTGATCATTGCATCAAGAAGTTTGACTTTTGCCTTTTAAAAGAATTTTTGTAGTACTTGAGAAAGGTAATGACATAACTTTAAAATTTGGGGATGTTTAAGGAGACCTGGTGTATATAATGGTTAATTCCATAAACATGATATAAACATATGGTAGATTGATCCTTCCCCTTGTCTGAAAATTTCCCTTTTGCAGAAACAATGTACTTCCCAGCTTTCCTCCAAATATTTTCTTTGTTCTTTTTTTCCTTAGACTTCCTACTAACTTCTCTTTCATTCATTCATTCATTATTAATCATCTATTCACTTGAGACAAATATTATCTATTGCAAATTAGACACTATGCTTGGTATTAGGGTAAAGTAGTGAACAAAGTGATTTTGGTCCCTGTCTTCTTAGAATTAAAGAGAAGAATATTTCGTTATTAAATCCTTGGCTGTATTCATGGCCAGTTTTACCCTTTTCTTTCTACAATCTCATACATTTATATGACCTTCCTGAGTCCCCCTCCCCAATTCTATATCCCTTGTGTTGTCTACTTTGCTGAGCTTCAGACTTGTATTTTCATTTGTAGGCTCTTCTCTGCTTTTGATATCTTGAACATACACCAAGTTAAACTCATCCTACCATTCTCTACACCAGGCCCTTCTCCTCTAAAAACCTCTGATTGGTCTTACACCACCTCAGCCCACTCAAGAAACACAAGGTGGTAAACTTGAAATTACGGGACTAGGACCTAGAAATCCACTCCCAAAGCAATCCCGAAACAACCAGCCATTGAAAACCCAATGAGCATTGATATGATTTGGACCTGACTCCATGGCACCTAACAACAACAACAACAACAACAAAGACAAACTTGAAATTATTTCCTATTTATTCTTCTCATGTAAGTGATCACCAATCCTGTAGGTAACAGTTCCATTAAAATATTTTGTTGTCTAGTATTTTTTATTCTTTCTTAGAATTTCTATTTGCTTACTTTGTCCTTTTGTTCTTGCATGTATTAGAGCTCTTAGCATATTTTTAAATTAAGTTTATTTTGAATTGATCCATAAAAACATAAAAATTATACACATAAGGTGCCATGTGATATTTACATATATGTATACATTGTGTGATGTTTAAATCAAGTTAAACATATCTTTCTCTTCCTATGTTGTTGTTGTTAGTTGCCCTCGAGTCAGTATCCGACTCATAGTGACCCTCAGAGGGTTTTCAATGGCTGAGTGCTTCGGGATTGCCTTGGGAGTGGATTGCCAGGCCCTTCTCCCATTTTTGCGGTGCTGGGAATTGAACTCAGGACCTCAGAGACTGCAGCGCAGCGCTCTACCCACTGAGCTAAATCCCAGCCCATCTCTTCCTATATTTATTATTTATTTGTAGTTAAAACATTCAAAATCTTTCATTCTAGCTTTTTGAAATGTGCAGTACATTTTTCCTTATCTATAATCACCCTACTATGCAATTGTTGTTAGATGCTGTGAAGTCAGTATCCAACTCATAGAGACCCTATGTATAACAGGTAAAACACTATTGTAAGTGCTCCTCTGCTATTCATAGTCTTCTATGGCTGATTGTTTTTTGGCAGTGGGTTGTTGGGTCATTCTCCCAAGCCTACAGCACCAAATGTTCCCAGGTGGTCTCCCATCCAAGTACTAACCAGGCATGACCCTGCTTAGTTTCCAAGATCTGACAGGATCAGACACCATAGTGGTATAGCTACAGGCCTACAAGCAGTAGCACACCAGAAATTCTTACTCCTATTTAACTATAACTTAGTACCCATTGATTAACCTCTCTCCATCTCCTTCTTCCCCTGATCTTCTTAGCCTCTGATAACCACCATCCTACTCTCAGCTTCTCTGAGATTGATATTTTTAGACTCTACTTAAGAATAAGATAATGTTGTGCTTGTATTTCTGTACCTGATGCCTTTCATTTAATATAATGATCTCGAGTTCTATCCATGTTGTTGCAAATGACAAGGTTTTATTCTTTTTTATTGATGAATAATATTCTGTCTATGTACCACATTTGCTTTATCCATCTATCAGCTGATAAACATTTCAGTTGTTTCTATATCTTGACTATTGTAAACATTGCTGCAATAAACATGGGAGCGCAGATATTTCTTTGACAAAATGATTTCATTTCCTTTGGCTATATATCCAGTTGGGAGAAGGACCTGGGGCCCCACTCCCAAAAATCAATCCACCATTGAAAACCCTATGAATAGCAGAGAAGCACTGACAATAGTGTTTCGCCTGTTGTAGGTAGGGTTGCTATGAGTTGGATACTAACTTGAAGACACCTAATAACAGCAACAATATATCTAGTAGTGGGATTGCTGGATCATATGGTAGTTCCATTTTGATTTTTTGAGGAGCATCCATACTGATTTCCATAATGGCTATATAATTTACATTTTTACTAGCAGTGTGCAAGGGTTCCCTCTTCTCCACTTCCTCACCAGAACCTGTGATCTTTTGTCTTTTTTATAATACTCATTGGAGTGAAGTGGCCCTTAGAATAGAAATCATAGTGTTTTTAAATTCCTAGTCTGAAAATTCAAGCATGCTTGTCATATTTGAGTTTGCTTCCTGTAGTTTCTGTGTCACTTCCAGCTGCCTTTTATTATTTCTCGTAATTTCATCTTGGTATGTGGATATGTTCACTTAGTAGTGGAAACTTCTGTAAGTAGGCCTTTATTAACATAGTAGCTAGGTGTGGGGGAGAGGAATTGTTCTATCATCCTAATGCATTAGCTTTTCATTACTATAACAAATACCTGAGATAACCAACTTATAAAGAGAAAAAGCGTGATTTTGGATCACAGTTTAGAGGGACTAGTCCAGGATCAGGTGGACCCATTACTTTTAGTCAGATGGCCAGGGCAGGGGGTGTGTGGTGGAGATAAGTAATCACCTAGTGGCCAGGGAGTGAAATATAGGAAGAGCAAGGGGCTGGGATTCCTCTGTTCTCTTCCAAAGCACATCCCCTCAATGACCTAAAGACCTCTCACTAGACCCCATCTCTTATGGATTCCACAGCCTCCCAACAGTGACACTCTGGGGACCAAGCCTATGTAGCATGGGCCTTTGAGGGACATTTAAGATCCAAACCATAGCACTTATGATTAGGTCTCAGCCTTTTAGTGAGCTTATACCTCTGAGCTATGAAATTCACATATATTGCTCAGATCCTCTTCTTCTTCTTTAAGAGGGCTAGAGTGGGCTGATTGGGTATTTATAGTTCAGAGGAAAACTCCTGGTTGTTTAAGAAGAAAATGTGACCAATCCAAGATAAATGCTTCTACATGTAAGTGCTGATTGATTTGAGTTGTAAATGCTTTGTAACTAAGGTGGACTAATTTGAAAGGAGAGAAGTAGAAAGTCCATGGCAGAGAACAGCACATGCCCAGGACTCCATAAGAGGCTTGTGCTTGTGCTGGAGATGGAAAGTTTTATAACCTGTCTCACAAAGTTGTGATTAATATCAACTTTTACCAAATAGAATTAGTGACATTCAGAAGACATTGATCTGGCCCAGCCTGGGTATGTTCAGTGAAAAAATAAGCTTCTTTGTAAAGAGACCTTATATGATTTATATTTTAAAGGAGACAGAGACATATAGTAGAAGAAACATTAGCTTTGGTATCAAGCAGAGATGAGTTTGAATTTTGGGTCAGACATTTACTAGCTGAATGACTTTGAGGAAATTATTGACCTTCTCTATGCTCACTCTGGGCTGGGATTTAGCTCAGTTGGTAGAGTGCTGTGCTGCAGTCTCTGAGGTCCCGAGTTCAGTTCCCAGCACCACAAAAATGGGAGAAGGGCCTGGCAATCCACTCCCAAGGCAATCCCAAAATAGTCAGCCATTGAAAACCCTATGAGGGTCGCTATGAGTCGGATACCAACTCCACGGCACCTAACAACAACAACAATGCTCACTCTACAAGTATATCTGGGAAATTACATGCATGAGATAACCTGTGTTTCTCACTAAATGCAACTTTCCTTAAAGAATCAGGTATTTTTTAAAAAAAATCCTACTGTCCTATGGCATAATGTTCTTTTGTGTTTTATTGTTTGCATATTGTTAATGATGTTGAATTAATTAGTTTGGCATATAATTGTGTATGATAATATTTAAGAGTGTGCACAGATTAATTCATTCATGCTGTTCCAAGTTCACATATTTAAGTGGTTCTATTCTTCATTTACTTCCTCAGGGGCCTTATGTAAATATCCCTTCTATCAATTAAAATATAATAACATTTGATGCCTTTATTATTGCACTTATTTCAGTTTAAAGTTTTTTCTTTACTGCTAGGATTTGAATGTTTTCCCCAAAGTTCATGTGCTAGAGACATGGCACCCAGTGTGTTGATGATGAGAGGTGCTAGGACCTTTAAGAGGTAAAGTCTGAGAGTTTCAATCTTAAATGTCCCCCAAAGACCCACGTGTTAAAGTCTTGTTCCCAGAGTGGCACTATTGAGAGAGGATGGACATGTTAAGACGTGAGGACTAGTGGTAGGTATTCTAGACATTTAGCCATGCCCTTAAAGAGAATAGTGGGACCCCAGCCCCTCTTCTTCCTCTTTTTTATATCCAGGGCGTAAGGTGAATCAGTTTGCCATTGAAAACCAATCATGTACTGAAACCTACAAAACTTTCAACCCAAATAAGATTTTCTTATTTATAATTTATGGGCTGGGATTTAGCTCAGTTGGTAGAGCACTGTGCTGCAGTCTCTGAGGTCTCGAGTTCAATTCCCAGCACCACAAAAATGGGAGAAGGGCCTGGCAACCCACTCCCAAGGCAATCCCGAAATAGTCAGCTATTGAAAACCCTATGAGGGTCGCTATGAGTCGGATACCGACTCGACAGCACCTAACAACAACAACAATTTATAATTTATCTCAGATGTTTGTTTCAGTATTTGTAAGCTGAATAACACAGAAAATTGGTACCAGAAGCAGGGTTATTGGTGTGACTATATCTGAGATGATGTAAAGAAGTCTTTGGAATTGGTTGTGGGTAGAGTTTGGAAAAGTTAGGATGAGTGGCCTAGACACAGTCTAGAAATGCTGCAAGCAGAGATTAGTGGGTGAATCTGGTGAGGACTCAGAAGATCAGACTGCTGAGTAGGAATGCAAACTGTAAAGGTTATGCTTATGAGGTTTCAGCAGAAATGAGGATTCTACTAGAAATTGGGCTAAATGACACTTGTAACACCATAGAAAATAAGTCAAACAGAGTTTTCCCATGCCCAGAGACATTGTGAGAGGCTAAGCTTGAAGGTGATAGACTAGTTTATGTGGCAGAAGAAATTTCAAGACAGTAGAGTACTTAGGCAGTGGCATGGAAATTTTTGGCTGCTTACTGCCAGAATTATAGTAAAAATCAGTGGAAAGAGAACAGAAAGATTTGGAAAACTTGTAGTTTGACTTTAAAAAGAAGCATGTTTAAAGGCATAACTAAGGAGGGTAGAGTTGTTAAGGAGATTACCACTGTTAGAAAGAAGTTACGTGCTTTGCATTAATAGTAAACATACCTTGAGGGCATCTCAGGAATTAGTAAGATTCCACTCATCAAAGGTCCAATGGAATTAAAGTGCAAAATTGTTTCAAAGTATTTCAGGTTAAAATCTTTCAAGAGAAGAGCCGTAGGGCACCCTGGTCAGCCAGGGCAGTCAAAGCCTGCAAGGTGCCCAGAGGCCACTACATCTATGATTGAAGCAAATCAGGGTACAATAACTTTAGTGTCATCTATGTGGTACTAGTTTTGCAGGAATGTACAATGTAAGACATATGGGGTCACTGAAGCATCCACCAAGATTTCAAAGGAAATCCTCTTAGGCTAGGCAATGTGTAGCAATATCAGAGTCCATGAAAGTAGCTTCAGACAGCGTGATGCATGAAGCTGTGAGAATGAATCCAAAGCTATAATGAAGACCCCAGTAAATTAGAGATGCCAAGTATGTGGAACACTTGTGGATGGATGCTTTAGGCAGTGTGCAAAGCCAGCCTAAGAGAGTGCCTGTGGGAGCTGCAACCAGCAGGTACACAAGAGAGGGGCTGCCCAAGCCCTCTGAGGCTCACATTGTGCCTCGGTGTGCCCCCGATACCAGTCATGGAGACTCAGGATTTAATGTTTGCCCTGCTACTATTTCAATCTTGATTTGGTGCAATCCTTCCATGCTATTTTCCTATTTTTACTTTTGGAATGAGAATGTTTATCTGGTGGCATTTTGTCTTAGAACGATGTAACTTGCTTTTTGATTGATTACAGAGGCTCATAGTTCAGTTTGCCTTGAGTCTCAGAGGAAATTTTGAACTGACTGTTGAACTGAGTTGAAACATTTAAGTCTTTGGGGGCTCTTGGAGATGAACTTAATCTATTTTACCTTGTGAGATGGATGTGAGGATTTGGGGTACAGGAGAGCAATGCAATAGTTTGGATCTGGAATTTCTCTCAGAGGCCCATGTGTTAATAGAGCCTTACTCCCTAGTGTACCACTATTATTAGGATGTGGTCTTTAGAACACTGGTGGTGCTTTTAAAGGGGATTGTGGAAACCAGACCCCTCTTCACTTTTGCTTATTGGTCATAAGATGAGCAGTTTTGCTCCAGCAAACACTCCTGCCATGATGTGTGATCTTGTCACAAGCCCCAAAGCATTGGGGCCATCCCATCATGGACTAGAACCTCCAAAACTGTGAGCTAAAATATTCCCTTTCTATTTATAAGTTGATGATTTCAGGTATTTTCTTATAGTGGTGGAAAGATGAGGCAGGAAGATCACAAGTTCAAGACCAGCCTGTATAACTTAGTGAGACCTGTCTCAAGACAAAAAATTAAAAAATGGGCTGGGGGTTCATTCCAGTGGTAGAGCACATGCAAATTCCTGAGTTCAACCCCCAAGTACTGCAGAAAAAGACAGGGAAAAGACACCAATAGTATCAGTCAGAAGATGATGTACTCATGTTGAGTTTAACAGGATGAATTTCTGGACAAGATGGTGAGCAGAAAATAAAAGTTTCAATGGATACCTCCCAAATTCACAAAAAATAATCAGTTAAACATAATGAAGATATATAGAAAGTGAACTTAAAATCTTTCTTATAAGAAAAAGCAGTACCCCAAAGTAAGTAAGTAAGTAAGGTGATATTAGAAGAAATAATCAAAACCAAAACCCAAAACCAAAATTACAACATGTTATGTGGAAGACAGAAAGGAGTGGCAAAGAGAGGGGCAGTAAAGGTGGACCCACTGCCTATATTATGTGGGTTATCACCCATGAAACCACCTGAAACTGAGTGGGATTCTGGGATTTGAATTTGGAAAGATGAACTGTAATGAACTCAATGACAACATTGTTGGGAATAGGGACACAGCTCTTGCCAGGCACCGCTGTAGCTCATACCTGATCCTGGACTAGTCAAGCAGAAGTTGGTTATCCAGAGGGCTGGCGTCCAGCATGGTGGTTCCCTAAACACAGAGTATGAATGACTTGGAGATTCAGATCTGTGCTGGGACTGCCCAGGGTTTCAGCTTCTGCTCCACTTCCCAAGGCTGCTGCATTGTTAATTGGTAATGATAATTTACAGTAGGTTCACACTTTCCCATTCCCTATTGTCTAAACACGAAAGAAGTGGGCAGAATTCCACATCAGTCTCTGACAGATCCTATTTCAATGTCAAATTCAGCTATAAGCCAGATGATCCCATATTGTAAGGATAAGCAAACAAAAAAAATGTTATATATCAGACCTAGTAGAAAATATTCCAGTCTCAAATAAAAAAAGACTACAAAGAATTGGAGTAGATAACTTCCCCAGAAATAGACTAGGGGATGATTACTGATATATAATATCTACACGATTCAATAGAATATAACATCCAAAGCAAAAAAGAAAAACTTAGATAAAGAGAGATTTCATGGAGTTGAAAATGGTTGCAAAACAAAAATCACACCGGTAGCAGGGCATATCAGTTTGGGTCATGCAGAAAAATAAAATTTGTAATGCAGAAAGCAAAATTTTAGAGAAAATTTAAAGAAAAATTCAGAATTCAAGGAAAAATATTAAATAATAATGAAAGACATGGATATAGGTCGAGGGGATTTTAGTGCTCGATAAGCCTTTCTACAAGTACACCCATATGACATCATCAATATCCCCCAACGTGCACATAATTTTGTTAATTATTTCCATGCACAAAATGACAAATTCCCTCTTTACCTTTGTCCAGGGACATGGTCTTTGTCTTTAACCCACAGAAATAATGGGAAGATATTACTGAAGACAATAAAAAATAGGATTTTTTCTCCCTGGATTTCCTGTTATTTTAGATAGTATATGTGTATGATCTCAACTCTTTGAGACACCTTTTTCTTCCATGAGTAAAATATCAACTATGTTCGTAAAAGCAGCAACTTTTCTTCTACATATATTTGAGCTATGTCTTATTTCCTGCCAGCTTCCTCTTGTAGGGAAATTTTACCCTGTGTTCTGAGTGGCCAGTGAGGATACATCCCTAGAACTCCAAGAGTAGCAGACTTCAGACCCCAGTTCTATATGAATTATAACATTGACCTTTACAAGGAAATTATCTTAAACCTGTTTTCATCACACCAAAGAGGGTAGCAATTTACAGTTTGCCCTTAGTAGAAAATTAAAACATGCGTAATTTCTTTCTGTGGTGGGCTTTCATAAGATTGTTTTATATATTTTATACTATGGCCGTAGAAGTCCCTGCTCCACTTCAGGCAGATGAAAAACAGTGTCTAGAAAAATTCTCACAAAACACACTAGACTCACTTGAAGAGAGAGAAATGTTTGGGAACCCATAAGATCAAAAGTCAGTCTTCTGGGGCCCAGTGGAAAAACTATGGAGAGCAACTACTTAAAAATGTGTTTGGAGATCAATGCAGAAAGACGAAAAGAAGTAACCATTTATATATTTAAAACAAACTTTCCAGACCAGAAAAAAGATTTGAGCTCTGTATCAAAAAAGTTAACTAAGTTGAAAATAAATAAACGAGAACTATATGTAAATGTACCTGGTAAAAATTGTGCAATCAAAGAAGATTTCTATAAGCATCCAAGTTAGAAGAACAAGTGATCCTAAGATAATAATCAGGTTGGAATTAGAAAATAATTAAGAGCCAGGTGTGGTGGCACATGCCTGGAATCTGGCAACTTGGGAGGCAGAGGCAAGAGATTGCAAGTTTGGAGCCAGAGGCAGCCTGCATAACTTAGTAAGATCCTATCTCAAAATAAAATGTAAAATATGGGCTGAGAATGCAGCATAGTGGTAGAGTCTTACAAGGCATGCATGAGGCCCTGGGTAAAACTCCCAGTATCAAAATAATGATAATAATAGTAATAATCATGATGATAATAATATGACCAGAGAGTTGAAAGGAAAATTTAAGGCCCTCAAATTCTACATAGATATATGGTACATATATGAAGGAAAGAAAAATGTTATTGGATATTTAAGGACTGAGAAATTAAGCAATTGTATCTTTCTGAAAAATATAACTCAAAATTTTACACTCTAGTAGACCAAGAATGAGTCCAAGATAAGTATTTAAAAAGAGAAAAGTATGGAATCATATCAGCCAACACTGAGATCAGATAAACATAGATTTAAACTCATATAACTGTGATAAATATAGCTAAAAGGGCATATAGATAATTCCTACAAGAGAAAAATGTGATGTTGAAAAAAGGCTCAGTAGAATTCTGCTTCCAGAAAGATACAGTAGATGCAATATCCATGTTTATTCTATTTGTTGTTGTTGTTGTTGTTGTTGTTATTGTTGTGGGGTACTGTCCAGTCGGGTCTGCCTTGTCATGACCCAATGTACAACAGAAAAAAACATTCCCTGACTCTGTACCAGGAACACAATCTTTTTTATGTTAAAGCCCATTGTTGTAGTAGCTGTGCTAATCCAGATAGTCCTTTTTTTCATTGACCCATCACTCTCCCCAATATGATGTCTTTTTTCCAGGGATTGGTCCCTTTTGAAAACATGTCTATACTACGTAAGATGTAGTCTAGTCATCCTTGCTTCTAAGGAGAACTCTGATTGCACTTCTGCTAGGGTGGATCTCTTGGTTCTTTTGGCAGTCCACTGTATATTCAATGTTTCTCTCCAGTACCATAATTTAAAACCATCAGTTCTTCTCCTGTCTCTCTTATTCAGTGTCCAGCCTTCACAAGCATGTGATGTGACTGAAAATACTATGGCATGAGTCAGGTGCACCTTTGTCTTCACTGTGATATCTTTACTTTTCAAAACTTTAGAGTCTTTTGCAACAGCTTTTCCCAATGTAATGCATCTTTTGATATGCTACATCCATAGGTGTTGATTGTAGGATCAAAGAAAGCAAAATCTTGGACAACATCAATCTTTTTTCCATTCATCATTAAGTTGCATACTGACCCAGTTGTAAGAATTTTTGTTTTCTTCATGTTGAGGTGCAATCCATACTGAAGGCTGTGTTCTTTGATCTTCATCAGTAAATATTTCAAATCCTCTTCACTTTCAACAGAGGTGTATCATCTGCATAGTGCAGGTTGTTAATGAGTCTTCCTCCAAATCTGATGCGGCATTCTTCTTCATAAAGTCCAGCTTCTCAGATAATTTGCTCAGCATAGAGATTGAAGAGGTACAGTGAAAGTATATACCCCGACACACACCTTTCTTGACTTTAAAATGGGCAGCATTTCCTTTTTCTGATCAAACAACTGCCTTCTGATCTATGTACAGATTCCTTATGAGTACAATTAACTGATCTGTTCCCATTCTTCACAGTGTTATCCATAATGTGTTATGATCCACACAATCAAATTCCTTTGCATAGTCAATAAAACACAGATAGACCTCTTACTGGTATTCTCTGCTTTTGGCTACTCTCCATCTGACATCAGCAATGATGTCCCTGGTTCCATGCCCTCTTGTGAATTCTCTTGATTTTCGGGCCTTCCCTGCCTATATATGCTGTTGCAGTCACTTTTGTATGATCTTTAGCAAAATCTTACTCACATATGATATTAATGATTTTGTTTAATAACTTCCACATTTGATTGGATCCCCTTTCTTGGGAATAGGCGCAAACAAGAATCTCTTCCAGTCAGTTGGCCAGGTAACTGTTTTCCAAATTTCTTGGAATAATCAAGTGAGCACTTTCAGTGCTGCATCTGTTTGTTGAAACATCTCTATTGGTATTCTATCAATTCCTGGAGCCTTGTGTTTTGCCAATTCCTTCAAGGCAGCTGACACTTCATTCTTCAGTACCATTGGTTCCAGATCAAATGCAACCTCTTGAAATGGTTGGTCATCCACCAATTCTTTTTGGTATAAGGTGTGTCCCTATCATCTTTTTTTGATGTTTCCTGGATCATTTAATATTTTCCCTGTAGAATCCTTCACTATTGCCACTTGAGGCTTGAATTATTTTTCTTTTATTCCTTAAGCTTGAGAAAACAGAGCATATTATTCCCTTTTGGTTTTCTATCTCCAGCTCTTTGCACATGTCATTACAATATTTGATTTTGTCTTCTTGGGCTGCCCTTTGAAATCTTTGTAGTTCTTTGACTTCTTCATGCTCTCCTTTTATGTTAGCTGCTCATTATTTATGGGAAAGTTTCAGAGCACTTTTTGACATGTAATTAGGTCTTTTCATTTTTTTCCTATCTGTTTAATAACCTTTTGCTTTCCTCATGAATGATGTTTTTGATGTCATGCCACAACTCATCTGGTCTTTAGTCATTAGTATCTAACACATTAAACCTGTTCTTGAGGAGGTCTCTGAACTCCAGTGGGATATACTCAAGGTCATTCCTTGGCTCTCATACATTTGTTCTAATTTTCTTCACTTTCAGTTTGAACCTACATATGAACAATTGAAGCTCTGATCCACAGTCAGCCTCTGGTCTTGTTCTGACTTTTGATATTGAGCTTTTCCATCTTTTCTTTCCACAAACATCCTCAATTTAGTTCCTGTATGTTCCATCTGATGAATTCCATGTGTATAGCTACCATTTATGTTGATGAAAAAATGTATTTGCAATGTGATCTCCAACATCATTTCTGTCACCAAGGCCATGTTTTCCACCTATCGAGTCTTCGTCTTTGTTTCCAACTTTTGCATTACAGTAACTAGTAATTATGGGTATATCCTGATTGCATGTTTGATCCATTTCAGATTACAGAACCTAGTAAAAATCTTCCCTATCTTCATTTGTCACCTTAGTGTTGTATGTGTAAATTTGAATGATAGTCATATTAACTGACCTTCCTTATAGGTGTATGGATATTATTCTATCACTGACAGCATTGTACTTCAGTTTGTTGCTGTTAGGTGCCATAGAGTTGATGTCTGTCTCATAGCAACTTTACATACAACAGGCAAAACAGTATTGTTAGTGATTCTCTGGTATTCGTAGGGTTTTCAATGGGTGATTGTTTTTTTGGAGTGGCCAGGTCCTTCTCCCAGGCCTACAACACCTGGTATTCCCAGGTGGTCTCCCATTCAAGTACTAAGTAGGTCAGACTCTGCTTAGCTTCCACGATCTGATGAGATTGGACAACATAGTGGTATGGCTGCAGGCTATGTACTTCAGTACAGACCTTGAAACTTTTTTTTTTTTTTGATGATGATGATGATGAATGCAACCTTGTTGTGTATTTGCCAGGGGGATAGAGAGGACCCAAACATGGCAGGTCCCTGGGGCCTGCCTAGCCCTCTTGGAGGACCGGACTCTGTCCTCCAAGGCAACTGACCCTTCCCCCACATCCGGGTACCTCACTTCCCCCCCTGAGTGAGACAAGACGGTGCTGGTCAGCTCAGGCTTCTTCAAGGCCTGATTGGCTGAGCTACATCTGCCTTCTTTCATTGGTCAAATTCCTTGCCTTTGTGCCACCCACAGCCCTTCCCTGATTGGTCAGCTGTCATTCCTTGACAGTTGGATGGCAGTTGGGTTAAGGGAATAAAAGCCCCTGACCCCAGAGCCCAAGAGCTCATTCCAAACTCCATTTAGGGATAGCTCAGAGCTTTTACCTGAACACCACCTAAAGAGAGTTCACTCAGTCCTCTGGCCCCATAAGGACCAGAGGCCTGCATCCTCCTGATCCACCTGGCCTTTAGCTTACCCTTAGCCTGCCTGCATCCTTCCACCAACCTGCTTCCATCCTTGCCTCTGCCTGCGTCCACCGGATCTTCTCCTCCTCCTCCTCAACAAACAGATCGAGTGCTTTGAAAGGCAAGCTTCTGAGAGCCAAGCTCAGGGCCTCCAAAGCGGCAAAGACTCCAGGACGAGATGAGCAACGACACCCAGGAGTCCCTGCCCCAGCAGCTGGGATAGCAGCTGAGCACCTACCTCCCCCATCTCCCTTCCCTTCTCCAGCCATCTACCACCTACCCCTTCCCTTTCCCTGTAAATAAACCTGCCTCGTTGCACCACTCCTAAGCGTGATGCTCTGTTCCCTGGCCTGAGTTCTTTGCAGGGTGCAGTGTTGGGGCATCCAGTTGAAACACACAACACAGAGGATCATGGGCTCAAGTCCAGCCTTCCCCAACACAACCTCATTTCTCATTAATATGACATCCCTGGCATAGTAGACCATATGATAATCTGATTCAAAATGACCTATGACAGTCCATTTTAGCTCACTGATGCCTAGAATATTGATATTTATGTGCTCCATTTCACTTTTAAAAATTTCTAATTTTCCTAGATTCATTCTATGTACATTTCACATTCCAATCATTATGGATGTTCACAGTTATTCCTTCTCATTTTGAGTTGTGTCACATCAACAAATGATACAACAAGTTTTGTTACATCAACAAACAAGTGTAATGATTCACTCAAACCAACCTCTTGCTGGGCTGGTGTCCAAGTAGGCTAGAGGGAAGTGAGGACCTTCCATTATGACCCAACTCTTCCAAGACAATTCCTCTCCCTATGGTGTCAGTGGAAGCCACACATAGAATAATAACAAGGTACTTCTACTTCCCCCTGTGAGAGCAGTTTAGGGGGAAAACTGAAGAGCCTGAAGTTTATTTCCAGAAAATATTTAACTATTATTTTTCTAAATTGCTTCTTGAGACTCTTTACATGTTATATATCTCAGCAAATTTCTTCTAGTTAAGTTTTCATGTTTTTTGGAATAAAATCTCCCATTGTGTCCAATTATTATACTTCAATTATTATCCTTCAAAATATCTGCAGTATTTATGCTTATGTTTGCTTTTTGAAAATGTTTTATTGTCTTTTAATGCTTTTTATTTATAGGAATTTATTTTTCTGCATGTGATTTCCCAAGTATAAATGTTAACTCTCATTAAATACATTTATAAAGTTAAAAGGGAAACATGGAAAAGAAAGATGGGTATATTGTCAATTTTCTGAAATTATTTCAATTCACAAAAGTGAAGAAAATTTTTAAATGAATTTCACAGAAAAGTTCAATTTATTGAAATAATCATCCACAAACTCATTATTGAAAGGTATCCATAATATATTGTTCCAGTTAACTATAGTTGTTTTTAAGTTCAAAATTAAATATCTTAAAACAATTTACTAGTAGCTTTCCTTGTGAGTTAGAAGATGCTAGCAAGTAGTACCTACTTTTCAGTAATATCTGCTTGCACATTCTTTGTAGTTTCTTTTTCTCTGCATATATTTTCAAGCTTTTCTTTTCTTTGCCACTCATATTTCACATTTTTCCTATGCTCTGGATTTGATATTAGAGCATCTAAAGTACTTCAGTATATTCTTGCTGTCTCTTATTTATGGCATTTCTCTTTGATGAGGATTTTACCATTTTTTTTTTC
The DNA here is from genome assembly GCA_007922755.1 of Pedetes capensis. Classification (NCBI taxonomy): domain Eukaryota; kingdom Metazoa; phylum Chordata; class Mammalia; order Rodentia; family Pedetidae; genus Pedetes; species Pedetes capensis. The sequence continues at coordinate 226,377 of VMDO01000842.1, forward strand.
TACAAGCTGGTCAACTTCCTTAGGATTTTCTTTTTGAGAATTATTCAGGTTGAAATCATAATTATAGTTAAAAATATTTAATGGCTGCTATGGCATGTTGTTTTGGTATGGGCACTATAAAATCAAAACTGATATGAGTTCCAAGGGGATTGGTGTTAAAAAAAAAACAGCTGGTATGGTATGGATATCAATCAAGGTAAAGAGATGCTATCTCAGTTGGAATTAGCATCAACTACTAAAAGCCAGTAGTAACATACTAATGTGCTCTGTATAAGGAATGACATTTCTTGGAATGAAAGTAAATTTCTCTAGACAGAATCTGAACGTGGTTTTTACATGTTTAAGAACACTTAATACCCAAGATCACTTTGCCTTGAAACTTTTGGGATCTAAAGTCACAAGACGTTTGGTTGTAAACTCTACTAATGGCCATCTATATTTCTGTCCTAAGTGATTAGTAATGCCTTTGACATAAGTTCATTCTTCATGAAAATTCTTGAAAAGGATGAGTTTGTTTCTGGCTTACTGTTAAAATGGAACCCTTTAGAGGTTCCAGCTTTAGAGTTAACACTTTGGATGGTCCTTAGGTTTTGACTTCTAGATTCTGTGCTCCTGAAATCCTGGAAAATGGAAATATCAATTTATGTTAGGCAAAGGATGATAAAGCAAAAGCCAGCTACAGAGATGGGTGCCAAAAATCCCATAGACATTTTTAGCCTGAGAATTTCTTATGTTCTCTTGCATGCTCATTCATGAATTTGTTGTTGTTGTTAGGTGCCGTCAAGTCAGTATCCGACTCATAGCAACCCCCCGTACAACAGAGGAAACACTATTGTCAGAGCTTCTCTGCTGTTCATAGGGTTTTCAGTGGCAGATTGATTTTTGGGGGGAGGGGGTTGCCAGGTCCTTCTCCCAAGCCTACAGCTTCTGGTGTTCCCAGGCAGTCTCCCATCCAGGTACTAACCAGGCCCGACCCTGCTTAGCTTCCGAGATCTGATGGGATCAGATGCCACAGGGCTACAGCTGTAGGCCTGTTCATGAATTTAAGACATTAAAAAAAAAAATATCCAGAAATATTCATTGCTTTTAATCCATTGGACAGATTGACCTAGGTATTTCTTTCTATTATTAGAAATAAAATTCTTGCGGTAATTTTTCTTTTTTAATTGAAACACAGTCTTGCTATGTAGCCCAGGCTGGCTTTGAATTCACAATCTTCTACCTCAGCTTCCTAAGTGCTGAGATTACAAGTGTGTGCCACTATGCCCAGCATAATACATTTTTAATGCAAAGCTGGTTGAACTACATATGAATTGCATCTAAGACTATAACATTGTTTTGATGGGCTTTAAACAACAAACTTAACTAGAGAAGGCACACTGATTTAAGTATAATTTGGTGTTTGGTGCAACTAGAACAAAAATAGCAAAAAGTTTTTACTCACTGAAAGGACTTTGTGTTCTAGGAAGGAAAATAAATTATCTGCCTCTAAATTAAATGTAATTATATTTAAATTTTGAGCAGTGTATATATGCACTTGTAAAGTTAATAGGAATTTAAAGAACAACAACAACAAAACCACATATCGTAAATGTTAATGATCATAGTTGAAATGGCTACATTGATTACACCATTTTAAAAACTTGGAAAAGTTGTCTTTGAAGCTTATTGGTCTATTCATCATGACATATGGGCAATTTTTAGATAATCAATGTAATTGTCATTAAATCTCTCTAAAGATATACTATTATATCTGTAAGGGGTATAGAGCTAATTCCCAGGAAAAGCCATTAGAGATGTAAGGCTTTATTACATGTAGACTAAGCAATGAACACTAAGCTGAAGGTGTCCAATAAAATATGGGCCCAAATACTGTCAAAGTGGGAATGTGAAATCATTATTTCTGTATTTTTCAGTCAATAGTAAACAGTTTGATTCTCTAAGTACATTTTACTGGAAACACTTGGTTCAAACAACACTGAGGAAACAGAATTATGTCTGAATACAAAAGGATGCGGATAAAAGATATTCCTTGTTTTCCAGTTTTCTGTGAAAATTACAACTCAGGACAGAATTAGAAGGATGTAAGGATTATTTTAAGTGGAAAAAGGAAATCAAATTCCCATTCCAATTGAGAGAAATTTGAAGGTAGCAAGATATCTGCTGTGTTTTATATTCTGATTAGAAAAGAAAACAAAACCTTATGAAAGATTTCTGAACTCTATAAAACATTTTTATTTAATACAAATCAAGTGTTCAAAGTAAGAGATTTTATATAATGTATTATCTATAATGTGTATATATTGTGTATATATAAATTTTTTATTGAAATCAAATGAAGCAATTAGCTTTTTGCCATACCAGCATATAATTCTTCAGTAGTTGTGATATATATTTTATAAAATAAAGAACTTTTTATAAAACTCAATATGGGTGGTTTGTACTAACAAATGTTATATTTTGATTAATATAATTGTGTATAATTATTACCTTTATTTTATATTCATGACAAAATAACAAAGATGTAGCTTACAATATTTGTTTTTAATTACTGTGAATCTACACTGAGAGCTGATAGCTGGTAAGAGCCCATTTGGGTGTTTTGAATTTTTTTTCTTGAAGCTCTTCTGTTGCCTCACTTTTCCCCTGATAACTGGTTCTAGATAAGGTTCAGTAGCCTAAACATGTCTCTCCCTCTTTAGAAACAACTGCATTTGTAAAACACTTGCACTAAGCCCATCTTAAAATCTGTTATGTATTGTTGTTATTGTTGTTGTTAGGTGCCATCAAGTCGATGTTGAACCCATAGCGGCCCTCCTAACAATAAGCAAAACACTCTTGTCAGTGCTTCACTGCTGTTCATAGGGTTTTCAATGGCTGATTGTTTTTTGGGAGTGAGTTGCCATGTCCTTCTCCCAAGCCTACAGCACTTAGTGTTCCCAGGAAGTCTCTCATTGAAGTGCTAATCAGGCCCAACCCTGCTTAGCTTCCAAGATCTGACAGGATCGGATGCCACAGTGGTATGGTTGCAGGCTGGCTAGATATTAGATTTCTTTATATTGGGCTCTCATCAATTTCAAATTACAGTTGCTTTCATTTCTGAAATGAGTACTGAGAGATCAGTTTTCCTAATTAGCTTTGAACCCCTGGTTCCTTACATATTTCTTAATCTATGCATTGTGGACTTCTCCAAGGAATTAGCAGCAGGTTTGACCATAAATCATGGAAACTTCTGTTTACCCTGATGGCTAATCTCTAAAATGAGGAGCAATGTATTTTATTCCTGAAATCTGAAAACAAGTATCTATGAGACATGCTATCAAGAAAGACAATATTTTAAAAGGTTAAGCTTTTATTCACCTTGGTCCCTAGAAATATTCTCTACCACTTTTTCATGAAAACAATGTCATAACCCTTGACAATTACATTATAATGACACAATGGTCAGCAATATTGAAACTAGTTACATGCCAATTTTTATTCCAAAAATTCTTAGCTTTGTTAGTGTAACATCTCCCTTTCAAACTCAGGAATACATATAACATCCGACCACTTTCTTGAGTATAGATTCTCACATAAATACTGATGTGAATGTGTATTTAGGAGGCAACTTCTACTAAACAGAAGAGTTAATAGCTTTTCCAAGATGCATGCATTATGTGTGAAATGTATGCACTAAAGGAAGCATATTTTCGTTCTATTTCACTTTCTTGGTGCTTCAGTAACAATTACATGGCAAACATTCTCTTGCAATTCATCTGTGTAAAATATCAGTAAAATTACACATTCAAGATGAAATTAGAAGAAGAAAATTTTCCATTTTTACTACTTTAAAATGTATCCCTTGTTCCAGAGCCCACCATTTTCCAAAATTGGCAGTTTGGACAAATAGCATTAACAACTTCTTACATAAAAAACTTTTATAAATGCAAGCTTTGAGTGATTTTTCTGGTAAATCTAATTTATTTAAATTAGCTTTATTTAATTATACATACAGCTGTTCTGTGCCCTGAACATAGCCCAAGGGACTATTTAAAGTGCTTAAGTCTAAATGTCATGTTTTATCACCATGTAACATGCAGCAAACTACAACAAAATTTTTTGTTGTTTGTTGCGTGGTACTTCAAGAACAACATTCCTTTCCTTGGATTTTTTTCCCCTATACCATGAGAGTAATTATAAAGATGTAAGCTAAATATAAGTAGGAGTTACTGTCCTTTCATTTGAACACCATTTATGCCGTAATTCAGTTTACAGAGTTACCCTTATGGAGACAGCCTTCTTTCATTCCAGTAGCTTTAATTACTATCTATAACTAGATTTCCCAAATCTATGGATCACAGCTCAGATTTCTATTTAGCTCTTTAGACCCCAACATCCAAGCTCAACTGAACATCTCCTCTTAAATTGTCCTGTTGTTCAAACTAGACTTCATCATTTTTTAAATGACTCATCTTGTATTCTAACCTCACCAAATGGGGCTTCAATCACCATGTAGATTACTGGTTCTCAGGTTATTTGGAGAACAAGTTGGCCTTGATCTGCCATCATCTCCATCCTCACATGGTACAAACTGTGGTCGTATCACCACTGGCATCCTAGAAAGAGTTCAGACTCTGGAGTTAGAATTCCTGGGTTTGAACCTAAGGCTTGCTGTCATTGACTAAGTGATTTTCATAAGTTATTTTTGAAAGGCTTAATTTCCTCATCTACCATATAAGTACCATCAAATTTCTCAATAATATCTAGATAATCCAAGGAGAAAATATATTTGGAAGTATAGTAAAAGACATAAGGCTTTATTTAAATATTAATATTTCCTGTCGAGCATTTTCCTGGAAAAAAGAATCCAGTGAGGATGATAGGCCTAAAAACAGAATAAACCATTTTAGTTTATAAAACAGCCATATGTAAACCACTACTGCTGAATAGCCACATAATACAACTTGGTTCTCTGAAATTGCATTAGAACTTAACCTAATTTTAGTGCCAAGGACGAAAATACTCTTGGGCCATGTAAAACTACCTGTTTCAGAAATGCTTGCTCCATGTACACATATCTTTAGAAAAAGACGTTTGTGTTTCCTGGTAATATCGTGGATCCTTTTAGGCCAATGGAAATAAATAAGTAATTGCTTTGCATTAGAACAGAAGTGAGAAGCATTTCTTCTCTAACTTATAATTAGGAAATGGCTTTGGAATTGGGAAAATAAGGATCAAGATGTGATTGTTATCAAATTTCATTTTTTTTATTTCAAAGGTTCTTCTAATATAATTTAATTTACATGAGATTCTGTCATAAACTGAACTGTATTATCATGCCACACAATCAGCCGAGGGGGCTCATGTCTTTCTGCCCTAAGGTGGTACATGAGTGGTTTGAATGGTACTTATTTCACAGATTATGATTTCCTATCATGGCTGTCTAAAATGGAAATTCTAGTGGGTTCTCTGATTACCTGATGTCAACATTTTTTTCTTTTTTTCTTTTTCTTTTTCTTTTTTTTTTTTTTTTGTAGTACTAAGGAGTTGAACCCATGGCCTCACACATGCTTTTTGCAAGTGCTCAACCACTGAGCCATACCTCCAGGCCTTTTTTTACTTTGTATTTTGAGACAAGGTCTCACTAACTGAGAGAGAATTAACTGTCAGTTATGCAGGCTGCCTCTAGCTTTGAACTTGCCATCCTCCTGCCTCCTCCTCCTGAGTGCACCACCGCACCTGGCTACCATGTTTTGTTATATCCAAAACTGGTGAGAAATTTCTATCTCCAAATGACATTAGTCCAATCAGAGCATCACTTCTATGTAAGCCCTCTAGCCACATACACAGTCTTTTCCACGTTGACAAAGTAGCTAATGGGATATCTGTAGTTTTTGTTTCCTCCCAGAAAAGCAATCCAAGGTAACTTGTACCAATCATTCAAATGCAAATATCACATACCACCCCAAATGTGCACTTTTATCACACTAGCACTGAATTTGTTTGTACCAGTAGTTTCATCTCCTCTTCCAAACTTTATCCCCCACAAACATTTGAGGGCTGACAGTTTTATCTCCTTGTCACATTATGTCAGTCCTGTGCAATCAAGATGTAGTAAGCACCTGAACATCTTGGGGATAATTACTCTTCCAGTAATTTGAGACACTAATGATACTTTTACAGTTTTTATGGTGCAAGTGTTTTATGCTTTATTAATGTGCACTTGGTCTTTTCTTTGATATTTTTTCTCCTGGTTGAAAGTTTTACAGGTCTACTGCTTGTAGTGTTCCTATGAAGAATGTTTTCTACTCCAAAAGAAAGAAAATTATTACGGTTATACTGAAAAGGCCAGATGCTGGCCTTTATAAGAAAAAAAAATATATTACGAAACTTGGTTTTGTGACTTGCTGAGAATAGGATGGTTAACTAATAACAATGAGACTACTTAAGGTATAAGTGCCTCAAGAGTATATACCAGACAAGATGACTGCAGATGGATAATGTATCTTTAAGAGACAATGTCAGGGTATGAGATCAACTCCTCTTAGTACTAAGCAGGATGCAAATTCTCACAGTACAGAGAATAGGTAGAGCAAGTTAACACATCAAAATAAGATGAAGTTGTTATACCTATTTTCTGCCTCTATCTTTGCCTTTTTAAAAATGTTGTTATAAATGGAATGATATATTACTGGATTCTGACTTGTTTCACTTAGAAAATAGAACTTAAGAGTCACACATGTAGTTGCATGACCCAGAAATTTGTTCCTTTATATTGTTGAGAAGTATTCTATTCTATGGATGTACCACAATTTACCTAATCACTTGTTAAAGGACATGTTGGTGGTTTCCATTTTTCTTTTTTGAATGAAGAATATAGCTATGAAAGTTTGTGTTCAGGTTTCTGTATGAACGTAAGTTTTCATTTCACTTAGGTAAATACCTAAAATAAAATCACTTGTATGTTTAGATTGATAACAATCTGCCAAAAATGGTTTCCAAAGTGGCTATGCCATTTAGCATTCCAACAGCAACTAATGAGCATTCTTATTGCTCTGTGGTCCTATCAGCATTTGGTATTTTCAGTTTCTTTTATTAAAATGTTTAGCCATTTTGATGGGTGTGTAGTGTGAGCCAACAGTTTATATTTGTACTTCCCTAAAAGCTAATGAAGGGATAACATTGTAAAGAACAGGAATACCAGAACACTTAATTATACTCATGAGGAATCTGTATATGGACTAGGAAGCAGTTGTATGAATAGAACCAGGAAACTCTACTTGATTTAAAGTCAAGAAGTGTCCATCAGGGTTATACCCTTTTACCATATCTCTTCAATCTCTATGCTGAGCAAATAATCTGAGGAGGTGGACTTTAGGAAGAAGAATGCAGCATCAGGTTTGGAGAAAGACTCATTAACAGTCTGTATTATGCAGATGACACAACTTTGCTTGCTGAAAGTGAAAAGGATTTGAAACATTTATGGATGAAGATCAAAGAACAGAGCCTTCAGTATGGATCGTGCCTCAACATCAAGAAAACAAATATCCTGGCAACTGGGACAATAAGCACTTTCATGATAAATGGAGAAAAGATCGAGGTTGTCCAAGATTTATTTGGTTCTACCATCAATACATATGGAAGCAATAGTCAAGCAAACAAAAGATGCATTACATGGGGAAAAGCTGTTGCAAAAGACCTCTTTAAAGTGTTGAAAAGTAAAGATGTCACACTGAAGGAAAAGGTGTGCCTGACTCATACCATGATAATTTCAGTCACATCATATGCTTGTGAAAGCTGGATATTGAATAAGGGAGACAGGAAAAGAATTGATGCTTTTGAATTATAGTGTTGGAGACAGATATTGAAAATATCATGGAATTCCAAAAGAACCAATAGATCTGTCCTAGGAGAAGTGCAACCAGAGTGCTCCTTGGAAACAAGGATGGTTATACTATGTCTTATGAACTTTGGATATATTGTCAGGAAGGACCAATCCCTGGAGAAAGACATGATGTAAGGGAGAATGGTGGGTCAAGGAAAAAAAGAAGACTCTCAACTAGATAATTGATACAGTGACTGCAACAATGGGCTTAAACATTAAAAAGATTATATGCATAGTACAGTGCTGGGGAATATTTCGTTCTGTGTACATAGTGTCACCATGAGTTGGACTTGAATCCACTGCACATAACATCAACAAAGACTAATGATGTTGAGCATTCTTTCGAATGTTTACTTTCCACATTGTTATACTTCCTGTTATGATGTTTTGCTTGTGATTTATTAATTATTTTTTCTTATTATCGTATTTTAAGTTCTTTATATATTATGGCTCCAAGTCCATTAAAAATTATATGAACTGTAAGTATTTTCTCTCTGTGGATTTTCTTTTCATTCTCTTATTAGTCCATTTCACAGAGAAACACATTTTTATCATATCTAGAAGTTTTATATTTTTATGCTGTCTATTCAGGTCTATGATCAATTTTGAGTTAATTCTCACATATTCTGTGAAATTTGTGTCTTTTTAAAAAATGTGATGAGTATTCTGGCCTTACTTGTTTAAAAGATTATCTTTTCTCCACCAAATTGCCTTTGTGCCCTTGTCAAAAGTCAATTTACTATACTAGTCCATGTTTAATCCTCTCCTCTCTGTTCTGCTTCATAGATTAAAATGTTTATCTTTTTTTTTTGCCAAAGCTACATTATTTTGATCACTTCACTTTATAGTAAGTCTTAGAGTGATGCAATGGCCACAAGTCCTGCCTCCAGGCATTATGGCTCCTCTGGCTTTGTTCTTCTTTGTAGAATTATTTTGTCTATTCTACTTCCTTTGTTTTTCCATATAAAATTTAGGATTCAACTTGTCATTATTTTCCAAAAAAGCTTTCTAGGAGTTTAATCATTACTGGATTGACTCTATGGATTAAATTGAGAGTTGACATCTTAATAATATTGAACTTTCCAATCCATGAACATGGTATACGTCTCCATTTGTATACAACTTTGTTTCTTTCATTCCGTAGTATGCTATAGTTTTAAGTATCCAGATTTGGGACATATTTTCTTAGACACGTCTTTTTTTTTGGTTTTATTATAAGCGATATTTTTCAAATGTCAAAATTTTCAATATTCATTTCTAGTATATATGTAATTGTCATTTGTATATTATTTTGATATTTCATGACATTTTGCAATCATTTCCTTAATCCCTGGAGTTTTTATAGATTCTTTGGGATTTCCAACATAGATGATCATGTTGTGTACAAAGTCTATTTTTTGTGTGACAAAATCATACTCATTTTCCAAGCTATACTCCATGTACATGAAACAAGTCATTCCAATCATTTCAGTTATAGTACCTCATACATGCTTGTGTCTGTAGTCATCATACTGTAATATAATTATTTAATGACACATCTTTTCTCTCTCCTAGACTATCATATCTCTGCAGGCAGGACCTGTAGTTGTACCTTTTCAATCTATATACTTATTAAAGTATGAGACACAAAGGAGGCATATATTAACTATTTAATAAAAGGTGAACAAAAAGTGGGATAAAAGAAGAATTCAGTGATAGAAAGAAATAAGAAAAGTGCTAAGGAAAGAAGGAAGGAAGGAAGGGGAAAAGGGGGGAATGAAGGAATAAAGAAAAGAGGGAAAAACAAAATCAAAATGTAGCCTCCCAATGAAATGTTAAGAGAAAACATGGTTCATTTTCTGTTAATGACCTAGTAATCTTCCCCTGAAGTTTCCCTCTACTAAGACTGGAAATAGGAGAAGAGCATTAAACCTGTCTCCATATCCTCAGGTCAAAATCATTCCATTCAAACAACTTAATGTGTTTGGGTAAATGTTCAGTCTTTCAGATGTTTCTGTCTTCTTCTTCCTCACAATGACACCTGGGTGATAGGACCACACAGAGGCCCTTTAACTGGCATAGGAAAGGTCCTAAGATCCAAGCATTGTAACTGTCTGCTGTAATTGTTCACTTCTAGCCTCTTCTACATTGCTCTTCAATTGCTCTGTGGTGACTGCTCTGTTGGCATTACATCTGAAGTTTGAAATTTCCATTTTCTCTTCACTTGGTCAGGATCTGGAATTCTTTTTTCATTCAACTCAGGTCTTGTTAGCCCTAAGGTCTAATCTAATCTAATTTTTAGCTGCATTTTCTTTCCCGCCTCTGGATTAGGAATTGTGCATTGTACAATCCCCACAGAAATTACTGCAACCCTTACTTGAGCTGCCTTCACAGAAGGGCCAACACCTTACTTATGCTTTCTGCCACTCCACAGTATGAACACAGAGGCGTATGAATTCTTTCCATACTACTTGAGAACTATGGAAGACTCAGGTGACCTACTCCCTGCCTAACAATGTAATGATATAGACCCACCCAGACTGGCTGTCTCTTCTTAGGGTTAAGTTAGAGAAAAACATTTGTACAGCTCCATTTGATCCTTTATATGGTATTTGGGAACTGGGGAGATTTCAAAGTGGAATGAATGTGCATCTTTCCAACTAGAGTGGATACTTCGTTTGGCAATATAAACTAACTCTTAGCCCCCATTTGGCATACAGGAGGAAAACCAAATTCAAATACAACCTGATACAGTAAGGTCCAGTAGGGTAAATATTCAATGAACCTAGAAATTGAAAAAATGCAGTTGTAACTCCCTACTGTAGTATAAATATGACTGAAGCTATAAATATGAGAGAACTTATTGAGAATTGTGCTTTTTCTTCTCATTTCTTGTATTGGATTTTAAATTGATCCACTTTAGCAATTATATAAAACACTATACCTTTGATATGTCTTATGATAGCTAATGAATTCACTTCTTTGTGGTGCACCAATTTCTAAAAGTCAGTAGTCTCTCATTTCTGGCTTTAATCATGTTTTTTTTCTTTTAATTACTAAACTCAAAAAATAGCAGTTAAAATATCTGTGATTATACGTATATGTGTGTATGTTCATTATATTATATGTGTAATTATATATTTAATATTACATATACAAATATACATAAAATATATATTCAAATAGCTCAGTCACCTCATTTCTCATTACACTGTATGAGGAATTGTAACCATCTCTGTATTTTCATACAGCTCTGGTTTCTATTGGTTTGAACTCAAAAGCCATGTAAAACTTTCCCTAAATACACTCACCTCAAGCCTTTATCCCATTAGGTACAATTTTTCATTCCCCAAACCTCATGCTCCTTATTTTATATTTGCTTAAAATGGTGTTCCTTCCCAGTCAAGAGCTCTTTCAAATGGGATGCTTTGCTCCCTTCAAGTATAGCATTGCACATTCAACTTGTGTTTCTGTGAAATTGTTTTTTTTAAACTTCCCTGATTCCATTTCATAATACTCTTTCCTAGTTAGTGCAATGCCCTTTGCACACATTCTCTTCTTTTCCTGCAAACACACAAACACACTCATCACATGAAAGTGTTGCCACAGAAGTTCATAGTCAAGGGGAGAGGGTGTGAGGTCAGTAGATAATCCCAAGGAAAGCTCCAGAGCAACAATAGTTTCCACACCACTAACTCCATTCATGCCAGAAAGTAATCTCCTAGCTGAGTCCAGATGCAATGACGTTTTAGTGTGATTATCGGGAGAAGATTTCTGATGAGCAATGGTTGATTTGGCCCATTTTGTCTGTCACAGTTTTAAAACTAAAAAGGACTATATACAGCATCTATCACAGTGCTTCTCAAAGCCTAAGTGTGTATTCTCTGCAGCTTTTTGAAGTAGTCTTAGTAGCCCAGGATCAAACATAATGATCTTGGCATTTATAGTTTACTATCATTGCATATTGGGAGAAGGACCTGGCAACCCCCTCCCAAAAATCAATCTGCCATTGAAAACCCTATGAATAGCAGAGAAGCACTGACAATAGTGTTTCCCTTGTTGTACAGAGGGTCGCTATGAGCCGGATACCGACTTGACGGCACCTAACAACAACAACAACAACAACAATCATTGCATAATTATCCCAAATAGAGCAAAGACTAGGAAGAGAAATGGGAAGGAGAGGAAATAAAAGGTGAGGTATTGGAAGACAGGGGCCAGGAAACTCATCTGGTGATCAGACAAAGGTCTTGGACTCTTAGGACTGTGCACTTTGGCAGGTGTCTGGCATGGGAGGAAGTTGCTGTTCAGCAGAGCACTAAAGGGTAAGTTAGATCCCAGAGATTAATATGGACTCCTCCATCCCTCCCCAATGCCTGAGAACTCTGGGTAAAGAATTCACCATCCCAAGGGAGCACCTGCTACTCATAGTACAAGAAAAAAATTCTTGGGAAGATCTCAAATGAGCAAGGAAGTTTTAAGCTTTTAAGGACAGAGAAAGAAATGGGTAATGCAATTAAGAGTGGGAGAGTTGGGTTCACAGTAAATAGAGGCATCACAGGGATCGAGAAAGCAGCTGAACTGTGAATGGCACAATCAGAGCTGGACAGGTGTGTGGTGAATGGAACCCAGGGCCAGAAGTCAGAACACCAACATTATCTTCAAGAGGTGCAACAGAACCACTCTGAAATACAAAAGAAATCAGTCTAAATCATCTTTGCTATGTAAAGGCTACCTAGCTTTATTATTACTTCTATTGTTAGTAAATAATTATTTTACATTAATATTTAGGAATTATTTTATTTAAAATCATTTCAATATTAAAATTAATGTTATTCTTTTATTATTTAAAATTAATATTAACATTTTATTATTCTGAAATTAAAAACTATTATTTTGGGGCTGGGTTTTGGCTTAGTTGGTAAAGTGGTAATGTGGTAAAGTTGGTAAAGTGGTAAAGTGGTAATGAGGGTTGCTATGAGTTGGACCTGACTTGATGGCACTTGACAACAGTAACAACTAGTCTTAAGAGAAATGGAAGAAAGCTAATGAGTGGGTGGCCAAAAAAATATCAGACAGCAATGATGTGTCTCTTTTTCTGGCAGCAGATAACTTTGCAATGTAGATGAACTAGAATCCTCAGAAATGGATTCACTGCCAAGGCCCCACAATTCTTTATCCCTTAAAAGATTTACAATCTTTAACTCTTCATTAACCATTGAACCATATAGTCTTTTAACCCCTCATTGTTTAATAATTAAGCCCATTAATAAATTGCATTTCATTAATTTCATTCATGTTAATGAATGCCAGTTTGGTTAATAAATACAACCTCCCTCAAAAGCCATTTAAGAGTAAAAATTAATTTTTCTTTGGAACTGCTCTTATTAATTCACTTCTTTCAATATGAACCTCTGTCTTGTGGGGCTGGGTGTTTCCCAAAATGAGTACAGTAATTGTGCCCTTGTTAGGAGCTTCTTCAAAGCTTTCAAGAAAATACAATTCAAAATAAATAATGCTGATTACACACCCTCCCCATGAAAGAAATAATAGAAAGGGATCAAGTGATAAATGAAATGAATGTTGTGCTGTCAAAGCAAATGGTGATAAATGGAAGGCCAGAGCTGGTGCTTACACTGGCACTTCTGTACGCTGGTCAGTACCATTTATAATTGTGTTTTAGTGTTTTGCAGCCCAGTCATTTCATTTATACTAACAGTAACATTAAAATGACAAATTGGGAAGTAGCAGGTTGTCTAATCAGCAGATGAGCAGTGATGCAGCTCAAATAGAAAAGAAAGCCATTCTGGTTCTTTACCATTTTAATAATTAAGGAATGGAGGGATCATTTAGTTTGAAGGAAATTTTGCCAAATGTGCAACACTTACATATTTAAATTATTTTTCTATTTCCTTCCCTTTTATTTTTTAAGTCCTATTTCAAATAATCTGTTTTATTTTAATCACCTAAAAAAGAATTGCAATGTTAGTGTTATTTAAAAAAAACTTATTTCATAGCTTAACTATTAACTGTTTCCAAAAAATTAATATTAACTCCAGGCCATCCTGCTGTGACTTGTGACTTTGCCAGAAAAGCATAGCCAGCAATTCTGTACTGTTTGTTGAACTTTGTATCTCCTTGGTTTATTCTTAATTGAGTTGATACATATCATAGAAGTAATGAAAAATTACTTTAGGGGACATATATATATGACTTAAAATATATATCCAATAATAAAAAATGCACTAATAAGACTATTGATCATTTACACAGATTTTATTTTGTGGTTTCATTACAAATTGAGTTTATGAATGACTAAATAGTAAAGTTTATTCAGTTTCCAGCAACAAAATTACATTTTATGAAATCTTTGATTTCCTGAGGTTATTTATTCCAGTTCAGAAATAACTTTGCTTTCCCTCAAGATTAATAAACTGAAATGATAAATGTTTGAAGTGATGGATATACCAGTCACCTGGATCTGATCATTAAGTATCATATACACCTGTTGAAATAGCAGGCTCTACTCCCATAATAGGTGCAATTATTATGTGTCAATTAAAAATAAATTTAAAATGAAAAAAAAAGATTAACAGACTTACTTCCCACTTTGATGATTTTCATTTGCTCTTATTTCCAGCCAGATTTCTATATCATGTGCCATTAAGTTTGGTATTATTTTGTTTTTCCCTTGATGTCTATATACCAAAAACATAATCTCAAATGCCACTGGTTCTGCTATGCACATTTTTATGTTGAATTGCTCCTTTGAAAGTGTTTTACTATCTATCACTTTATGACCTACCTGTTTTTCTCACTGTTACAACCTGTTTGACCAGTTTGTTTTGAATGGCAGCACAAGCTATGGTGTTTGTCTAAAACCTTGTTTCATCATGCATTTCGAAACACTAGTGAAAACTTCCATCTACATTGAAAGCTCAGCAATAATAGTATGCATAATGGGGGTGCTAGTGGGTGCAAGAAAACCATCTGTTTACTCAGATTTGTGTCAATTAAGTGTTAGTATTTTATGTTCACTTAAAGAGATATAAGGAGAATGTGAAAAAATTAAGAGATAAAATTAACAGAAGAGACTAATGATTTAGAATATGGTTATTGTTTTGCATGACTTCTTGTTGTTAGGTGCCATCAAGTCAGGTCCAACTCATAGTGACCCTAGGTACAACAGAATGAAACACTCTCCGATTCTGTGCTAGGCACACAATCTTATTTATGTTTAAGCCCAGTGTTGCAGACACTGTGTCAACCCATCTAGTTGAGGGTTTTCCTTTTTTTTTTTTTTTTTTGGTTGACCTGCCACTCTCCCAAACATGATGTCCTTCTCCAGGGTATGGTCCCTCCTGACAACATGTTCAAAATACATAAGATGCAATCTGGCCATCCTTGCTTCCAAGGAGCATTCTGGTTGCATTTCTTCTAGGACAGATCTGTTGGTTTTTTTGGCAGTCCATTCAATATTCATCTCCAGCACTATAACTCAAAAGCATCAATTCTTCTCCTGTCTCCCTTGCTCAATATCATGGCATGAGTCAGGCACACTTTCATCTTCAATGAGACATCTTAGTCTCCTCCATTTTCTTTCTTTTATAGCTCATTGGTTTTTATTTGTCTTCCAGTTTTCAGCTTGGCAGAAGGAAGCTCTCCTGTGTACCTTTCCTCACCTATCAAAAGTAAATTGGGTACACTACCAGTTTTTCCAATGGTATCTGGCTATAGTCTCTCTTGTATCCCTAGGCACTCTTATCATGGTCTATTGGCTTGTCTGTCCTCTGGTGGGATGCTATCACCTTGAGACAGGGATAGAGTTATTCTCTGTTACCACAGAGAAAGCCATTAGTACATTGTGACATGGTATATTTTGAAATGGTAGTGACTTTTTTGGAAGATGTAATCCCACTACAGTATAAAGAATGGGAGGATCTACTTAATCAGAAGGCTCCTGATTTGGAAGACCTTAGATCATGAACTCTTAGGTTAGTGGCTAACATTATTTACTGATTTCTCTTGACAATGTTTTATTTTATAAGAGGGAAGAGTACAAGTGTGATTTTTTTCTGTATGGGACTTTGCAAAGCTCCAACAATAAAGTTTTAGTATAATTGATATTGTTCTTACCATTTTAGACAGTAGAGAATTACAGTTAATATATTTCTAAAAACTTAAATTTTTTTTAAATGTTCCTCTTCCAGCAAAATATAAGAAGAGAATCAGATATAATTCTGATGGGGAACTATTCAAATGGGAAAGCATTTGGTGAGTTGAAGTTGTGAAGTGCTTTCATTGGCAGGAAGCAGGACATTTAAGGCAAGATGATGATTTTTCCTGTTCTCTCCTTATTGTTGTTGTTGTTAGGTGCCGTCAAGTCGGTATCCAACTCATAGCGACCCTCTGTACAACAGGGGAAACACTATTGTTAGTGCTTCTCTGCTGTTCATAGGGTTTTCAATGGCAGATTGATTTTTGGGAGGGGGTTGCCAGGTCCTTCTCCCAAGCCTACAGCATCTGGTGTTCCCAGGCGGTCTCCCATCCAAGTACTAACCAGGCCCCAACCCTGTTTAGCTTCCGAGATCTGACGGGATCGGACGCCACAGGGCTACTGCTGCAGACCGTCCTCTCCTTATAGTTAGCCTTTAATTGTGCAGAGTGCAGCCAGTGGGCCAGAGGCAGATACCTGGTGGTAACCTCATCAGAAAACCTGCCACCTCTTTGTGTCTATTTTGGCAAAAACAAGACAAAACCAAAGGAATGGTCAAACCAATGCTAGTGCAAATGGGTTTCTCCTTGGGTTTTCTGATATTTCTCTTTTGAGAAATTAGAAAAGTTGCTTCTAATTGAACCCTTTATCCGTTTTTCCTGTGACATGAACACTTCATGGGTGATAGCTAAGCTTTTCCTTTTTGACTATTCTTCCTGACAAAGGCCTTATAATTACTTGGATTACTTAGATTGGCAGCTGCAATGTCTTTAATGGACCTTTACATTTTCCACAGATTTGTATTTTGTTGAACAAAAATTTATTGACTGTGTCCTGAATTTACCAAATGTGTCCTGTGGTAAAATGTAGTTTCAATCATCAAGGGGCTCACTTTGTGCTTCTTACAGCAAATGGCATTGAGTTGTTACAAAGAAGCTAAGCGTATGATAGGAAGGGCCTGAATTTAGTTATGTGTAAAAAAATGAGCCTGCAGCTGTAGCCCTGTGGCATCCGATCCTGTCAGATCACGGAAGCTAAGCAGGGTCAGGCCTGGTTAGTACCTGGATGGGAGACCACCTGGGAACACCAGAAGCTGTAGGCTTGGGAGAAGGACCTGGCAACCCCCTCCCAAAAATCAATCTGCCATTGAAAACCCTATGAACAGCAGAGAAGCACTGACAATTGTGTTTTCCCCTGTTGTACAGAGGGTCGCTATGAGTCGGATACTGATTCAACAGCACCTAACAACAACAACAACAAAGAAAATGAAGCTCTAAGTTCTAAATTGTAATTGGATGAATCTCTGAGTTTTAAATTGGGAAGGATATAGCTCTTCTTAAGAACAAAAAATCAGAAAAGACTAACTCTAGGATGGTTGTTAAGTGCTGTTGTTGTTAGAGGCAATTGAATCAGGTCCAACTCATAGGGACCATCATAGGGTTTTCAGTGGCCAATTGTTTCAGGATTGCTTTGGGAGTTGATTACCATGTCTTTCTCCTGTACTTGAAGTTCTGGAGATTGAACCCAGATCCTTGGAGCATGTGGAGCCGCACTCTACCAACTGAGCTAAACCCCAGCCCAATAAAGGGTTAAGGTTCTTTTAAGATCCCATTGGAAAAATAAATATATCTAGAGGACTTTCTTGTTAGGAGGTAAACAATGTTTTGAAAGCATATACTAACTAATCTTTCCTCTTTACCTAATTAATAAGACTAAGTTCATCTGTTTATTTCAGAATTATTTTACATGTATTTTTTAACAATGACTGTTAGTAATGAATATCAAGCAGATTGAGATCATCTCTTTGCTCAGCTTTGCTTTTTGGCAGCTCATTCTGGGCTACCCATGAGAAAATTATGGGAACTGAAAAGCAGGGCTACCAAACAACAATAGAACTTTTCCAATGGCAACAAGTCAGCTTTACTTAGCACTAAGCATTTGGAAACATGTTCATTATTTCACCTAGGTTAAAAACATAGTTGTTGTTGTTGTTGTTAGGTGCTGTCGAGTCGGTGCTCCGACTCAGAGCAACCCTCATAGGGTTTTCAATGGCTGACTGTTTCGGGATTGCCTTGGGAGTATATTGCCAGGTCCTTCTCCCATTTGTGCGGTGCTGGAAATTGAACTTGGGACCTCAAAGACTGTGGTGCAGCACTCTACCAACTGAGCTAAATTCCAGCCCCCTAAAACATAGAAGAACCCCAAAAAGCATAATTAGACAGAGCCTAGAGTAAAGCATTTATAAATATGATAGGTGAAAAATAATGAAGATGGTTTTGAGACATCTGATTTAGTTTATCTCCATTTCTTCCCAAAGTTTTAATTAAAAAAACAAAAAGCAGACTTCACAGAGTGAACTATTTCACTTTGGCAGTGTACTCTCAGCTCCTGTAACACTGAGCACTTGGGATATTCAGGAACTGAATAATGCAGTCTTTTATTATACATGGTTTCCTTGATAAGGGGCAAAAATTGCATTTCAGATTCTGCTCTATCTCTTGCATCTTTGCTATAAATTGTTCCCAGATTAGTGTCATTAATCATATTTTGTAGACAAAGAAATGAGATACACAGTAAGGAGTCATTTTTTAAAATATTTTAAAAGTTTAGAAGATTAAAGTAAGATTTCACTTTACCAGCTTCTAGTTTATACCAATTTTTCAAGAAAACACATTCAGTAATGTACAATTTTAGGAGAAGCAACCATAAAAGTAGGAAAATGGTCTTATTTTCTGCTAGCTTTTCTTTATTCATAATGAAATCGCTAAAATAATAATTTATTATAATCACTGCTATTGAAGATAATGCTTTTATTAGAGAAATGCTTTTATTTTAAGAAACAAATTATATACAAGTGACTTGGAGATATAATCAAACAATTTGGTTACACAGAAATAATGGTTCCCACATTTGTATTTCATGTTCATTTCTGCCAATCAAACATACTCTACTATGTAGACTTTATCTGAAGTCAGATTCTACTGTTCAAATGCTGAAGACATGAACAAAATGCTTTCTTGTCTGAAGAGAAATCAATGAGATTGTGATGCAAGTTCAATGTATAAAAATAAATCACATTCCTATACTGTAATAATTCAAAGATATATTTTTAAATGCCATTTATAACTGACACAAGAACCCTGGTATAGCTAAGGAATAAACCTCTCAAAAGATGAGTAAAACCTCAATGTGGAGAATTATAAAATTTTAATTAAGGAACTGAAAGAAGATTATAGTAAGTTTATATTTATCACATTTGTGGTGTTAGCCGTTTCATATTGTAAAAAGTAGCAATAAAGGGGTAATTTGAACCAAAACCTTGACAGTTTTTACTTAGAAACTATCTAATTCTGAAGCTCATATGATAGAAAGTATAGCCAAGAATATGCAAATGAATTTGATGGAAAAGAATGAGTCCAGGAACACACCTTCATCAAAAGCATAAAGAAACTATGATAATTAGCAGAATATATCAACACAAGAATAATCAGAGATAATCAAATAGACAAATGGGACAAGCATTTTAAAAATTTAGGACAAAAAATTTACCAAGTAGCGAAGTTTTAAAACAAGCTTCAAGAGGTAAAGGTTAAATTTCTGCTTAAAGAAATACAATAAATGCTGTTAAGTGATAGCAGCTAGAAGAATATAAAAAGTGTTACTACCTAATCTACGTAAATGAGCTACATATCAGTGCTTCTAGAGTCTATAACCTGTTAAGAAAAATGGACAAAGATATATAGGGGTAATTCATGAAAGAGGAAAAATAAATGACTAAAGTCTATATTTTAAAAAATGCTTTACTTTGTAATTGTTGTTGTTGTTAGGTGCCCTAGAGTCCTGTCTGAATCATAGTGACCCTCATAGGGTGTGAGTAATTAGGGAGATCAAAATGAAATCAAAATGAGATGTCACTTCACAATCCTGAGACTGGCAAAAATTATAAAGTCTGATATCTATTTGTTAAGGATCTTTACAAAATAAGGGCACTGATAGTTTTTGCAAATTATGTAGCAAATGTTTTGAGCTTGTACCTTTTTCCCGCAAAGTTCTTTTTAATTTCTATGAAGTCAAAATGAGTTAATGCTTTTCCACATGATTTTCTAACATGTCCTAATGGGTTTGTAATGCTATCACATTATTATCCTTGAATATTATACTTTTCCTTGTCATGTTGTATGTATCAGAATTCCAAGAGTAATGTTGAATAGAAGGAGTAAAAGTTAGCACTTTTCTTTTCTTAGTCCAATCAGATTCTTAAATATTTTGAAGTTAAATATATTTCTTATAGCCTTATTTTCTCAGGCATTCTTCAACTGGTTTAACTTTGCTTTTATCTTGAATGGATGTTGAAATGTATCGTGTTTTTACTATATCTATTGAAACTCTATTTATTTATTTATTTATTTATTTATTTTTTTTTTCAGTGATAGGAGTTTGAACCCAGGGCCTTGGGCATGCTAGGCAAGTGCTCCTTCACTAAGCTGCATCCCTAGCCCTGTTTTTTTAATTTTTTATTATGAGACAGGATCTTGTTAAGTTATGCAGATTGCCTCTATTCTCAAACTTGTGATCCTCCTGCCCCAGACTCTCCAGTAGCTGAAATTATAGGTGTGTGCAAACATGACTGGCTGTTCTTTCTTTACTGTGTTAATACGGTGGATTAAATCCATAAGTGTTCTAATGATGAACCAATCCTGCATCTTGGAATAAATAAATATTAGGGAGAATATATAATCTTTTTATACACACCTATATAACCTTAATTTTCCTGTTTAGTATTTTTATAACAATGTTCTTAAGTAAGTTTTGCCTACAAATATTGTTTCTTCAACTATCCTTGTCTAGTTTGTATATTGAGCTTATATTAGCTTCATTAAATGGTTTGTTTTTATAGTTTCTCTTTTTTTCTGAATGATGTGTTTATTTGTACTAATGGAACTTTCATTTTTATTCAACTCTAGTAAATCAGCCGCCTGCAGAGGTAGCCCTGTGGCATCTGATCCCCTCAGATCTCAGAAGCTAAGCAGGGTTGGGCCTGGTTAGTACCTGGATGGGAGACCGCCTGGGAACACCAGAAACTGTAGGCTGGGAGAAGGACCTGGCAACCCCCTTCCAAAAATCAATCTGCCATTGAAAACCCTATGAACAGCAGAGAAGCACTGACAATAGTGTTTCCCCTGTTGTACACAGGGTCACTATGAGTCAGATACCGACTTGACGGCACCTAACAACAACAACAACAATACATTAAACAAGATAGAAGTTTCCCTCATTCTAGAAATTTCACTGTACCCTTTTGTAATCTACTTTCTTCACCATGCCAATGCTGTTCTGATTTTGATCAGACATATTGTTTTGACTATTTCATATTAACAGAATCGTGTAGACTCATGACAACTAACTGATGTCAAGTTTATTTATGCACAGAATAAAGATTTTGAAATCTATATTTACTGTACTATAACATATATACACTTTGTTCTTTTTTTTTTCATTCAGTACTAGCGGTTGAACCCAAGGCCTTTACATGCTAGGCAAATGCTCTACCACTGAGCTATAACCCAACCCCCTTTTATAATTTTTTATTTTGAGACAGGGTCTCTAAGGTGCTCAAGCTGCCTCTGGCCTTAAACTTGTGATCCTCCTGCTTCAGGCTTCTGAATCACAGGGATTACAGATATAAGTTATAGCACCTGGCCAACTTCATTCATTGTTAATGGTTAGTAGTACTCTACTTTATGGATGGTTCTTAAATAAAAATCCATTTTCTTAGGTATAGAGATATTTAGTCTTCTATTTCTTCTTGAGTGAGCCATCTTTCAAAACTTTGTTTTGTCTAAGATATGTTGTTATTGTTAGATGCTATGGAGTTGAGTCCAACTCCTAGTGACACTTGTAGGGTTTTCAATCTCTGATTATTTCAGGATTCCCTCTAGAGTGGATTGCCATGTCCGTCTCCTGGTTTTGTGGTGCTAGGGATCAAACGGAGGACCTCAGCACAAAGCAGCACTCTACCAACTAAGCTCAACTCCAGCCCCATATAAGTTATAGAATGTATCATAAAGTTAGGCATAATATTCCCTTATTCTTAGGTGCCATCCAGTGGGATTTGACTCACAGTGGCCCTATGCACAGCAGACCAAAACACTACCCACACTACCTGACACAGTGCCATGGAAACAATCTTTGAACTCATTGTTAAAGTCACTATGTTTCTTCACATTTTGAGTTGTGCAACATCAAGAAATGGAGGTCCCAGGGGCTTAACTTCATTCTCATCATTAAGGTTGACTCTATGTTGAGGAGGCAACTTTTCCCCAGTCATTTCTTGAATGCCTTCCTGTCTGGGGGGGTTTCTTGAATGCCTTCCAGCCTGGAAGACTCATTTTCTGGTGCTATATTTGACAGTGCTTTTCTGCTATTCATAGGGTTTTCAATGGCTGTTTGGGGAGTGGGTTGCTGGATCTTTCTCCCTAGTCTGTTTTAGTTTGCAAGATCAGCTAAAACCTGTTCACTGTGGGTGGCCCTGCTGGTATCTGTAATACCAGTGGCACAGCTTTCAGCATCATAGTAACACACAAGTCCCCACAGCACAACAAGCTGACAGGCATGTGGGGGAATATTCTCTTATTACCCTTTAAATATCTGTGTAACTTTAGTGATGTTATTAATCTGTCCTGAGATTAATTTATGCCTTTTTTCTCTAATCAGTTTACCTAGAATTTGATAAATTTTCTTGATGTTCTCAAAGAAGTAGTTTTTTAAAAATAGACTTTAACTATATTTATTTTATTTTATTTTATTGCAGTACTGAGTGGTTGAACCTAGAGACTTGCACATATTTTGCATGTGCTCTACCATTGGGTTATACCCCCAGCCCATTTTTTATTTTTTATCTTGACACAGGGTCTCCCTAAGTTATGCAGCCTGCCTCTGGCCTTGAATCTGCAATCTTCCTGCCTCTGCCTCCTGAGTCACTGGAATTAGAAGCCAGAGTCATTGTGCCTGGCTCTATTCCTGTTTTATTTTGATTGATGTTAGCATGCTATATCTTTTCCCATCCATTTCCCTTTAATATACATGTGTCTTTATATTTAAAATGAGTTTCTTATAGACAACTTGTCATTGGGTCTTGTTTCTTGATCCACTGTGACAATTTATCTTTTAATTGATATATTTAGACCACTGATGCTAAAAGTGATTATTTATATAGTAGCATTAATATCTAGTCTGTAGCTATAGCAGCTGAGCATCTGAACCTACTTGATTTTGGAAGCTAAGCAGGGTCAGCCTGATTAGTCCTTGAGACTGGTTGGGAATAGCAGGTGCTGCAGGGTAGGGAGAAGGACCTAGAAACCCACTCCTGAAACAATCCCCTACTGAAGACCTTATAAATAGCACAGAAGCACTCGCAACAGTGCCTGGCTTGGCACAGTGTTGGGGAGTGTTTTGTTCTATTGTACATAGGTTTGCTATGAGTTGGACCCATCTCAATGACACCCAGCAACAACAACAGCGTTAATATCTACCATATTGGTTTTTTTTAACTGTTTTCTACTGGTTACCCTTCTTCATTTTCTTTGTCTTTCACTGTATTTATATCTTTTATGGTTTTAGTTGAGCATTTGTATGATTCTATTTTCATAGTATATCAATTATATATTTAAAAAAAGAACGTTTTTTAGTAGTTTCCCTAGAATTGGCAATGTGTATTTACAAATAATCTGAGTTTACTGTAAATAACACTATATTTTTTTCACACCTGCTGCTGTACCACCTTAAATCTCAAAAGCTAAGCAGGGTCGGGCCTGGTTAGTACTTGTATGGGAGACCGCCTTGGAACACCAGGTGCTATAGGCTTGGGAGAAGGACCCGGCAACCCACTCCCAAAAAACAAACAGCCATTGAAAACCCTATAAATAGCAGAGAAGCATGACGGTAGTGTTTAGTCTGTTGTACATAGGGTCACTATGAGTCAGACATCAACTTGACAGCACCTAACAACAACATACTTCTTCACAGGCAGTGTGAGTACCTTATAAAATCTTATATTAACAAAATGGGTCTGGGGTATAGCACAGTTAGCAGAGTGCTGCACTGCAGTCTTTGAGGCCCCAGATTCTATCCCCAGCACTGCAAAAATGGGAGAAGTTGCTGGCAGTCCACTCCCAAAACAGTCCTCAAACAATCTGCCATTGAAAACCCTATGAATAGCAGGGAAGCACTGACATAATGCCAGCTGTGGCACAGTCAGGGAATGTTTCCTTCTGTTACACATAAGGTCACTATGAGTTGACTCAACTCAATGCTTGACAGCACCTAATAATAACAAGTAACAAAACAATCCCAATTTCTCGTTCCTAACCATTGTATCATTGCTATTATTGATTTAACTCCTGTATAATTATACACAGCATATAAATAAGCATACAAAATTAAATATATTTTTCCTATTATTTTGAACAAACCCATATCTTTTAGATCAATTAACAATAAGAAAGATAAGAGACTTTATCTTCACTTATTCATTTTTCAAAGCTCTTCCTTTCTTTATGTAGCTCCAAGCTTCTGACCTATGCCATTTTCCTTCTTCCTAATAAACTTCTTTAATTTTACTTGAAAAATTCTGGGGACACATTCTCTCAATTATGTTTTTGCTTGAAAATATCTTCATTCCTCCTTCACTTTTGAAGGATAACTTTTTCAGATGCAGAATTCTAAGTTGGTTGGGTTTTTTTCTCTGAATAATGATTAGGCTCCCCTGGAGTTTTTATCTGTCCAATTTATCCACACTACTTGAATTGACATAGGAATGAGTGCATGCCCCCTTTCCCATAGGTGACAAGCAACAGATATGGACTATAGCTTCAATGTTGCCCACA